>OX465121.1:477938-527938 GCA_949987565.1 Luidia sarsii
CCAACCCATCCCAACCCAACCCAACCCAACCCATCCCATCCAAAACCCAACCAAACCAAACCCAACCCATCCCATCCCATCCCATCCCAACACAACCCAACCCAACCCACTTACGTGAGAGGCCAAGCACTCCTGGTACATCAGGACAAAATGATCGAAAATGTTGTAGTGAGGAGGAAAGCAGGGCGCAAGCAGGAACTGAAAAAAATTAAATAACAAATCTTCAAAGCTATGTCTCTCCAGCCTAACATAACTAATCCATCCCGATAAAAAAGTCACACACACCCAAAAACAATTTAAAAATAGGCAAAGAAAACTTTGACTGGACCAGGACTTGAACCCAAGTTTTTTAGGGGTCATCCAATTAGTTCTTGTCAACCAATTGTCATCCAATTAGTCCAATTTTTAATAATGTTATCATCCATTTAGTTTGGAGAGCCCCCTGACAGAAACTTGTTTCCTACGGGAACTAATTGGATGTTGTTTCAATTTTCTTAATTTTTTTGGGGTTAATTTATTTTTCTATTCTCACCTTTATTGTTATTTCAGTGTACTGTAATGTGAATACATGTATCCCAGAAAATAAAATCAATGTCAAGATAAATATAAACGCACCAGTGTCCTTTGTTTGAAAAAAAAAAAAATTCAGGATGGAATAACTCAGTCAACGTTCTCACCTTGACAACTCTGAGGTCACCGACCAGATTTTGTCGGACGAGCTCCAGATGGCGAACAAGCCACATTTTATCCATGGTCCTGTCCTCTAGCTGACTTCCCTCAATCCTGTCAGAAAACAAAGATGGTCGAGAACCCATTTGATTCAATGAGGGTCTGCTCATCACAAACATCATATAATCTATCATCATAAGTTGTGCCACCATAGATCAATAAGACATAGGAAATACTAAGTGGAAGGTTTGCGGTGACACCACGTAACACTTTCTCTTTCAAGAAGTGTGGGCTCTGAAAAGAGCCGTTAACTCAATGTTTCGGGTAGTGTGTATACTCTGCCCATCATCAGAAGACTGACAGGGGACCGGCAGTCTATTGACGGCGGGCAGAGTATAGTACACACTACGCGAAACGATGAGTTACCGGCTAGTTCCAGAGCCACATGCCTTCTTAGACCTCCTACACATCATTGGTCGAGGTCAAAGAATAGCATCCATACGTTGTCTGATCCAACATATGCATGGAATAGCACACCTGTGAAAATTTCTGCGCAATCTGCCAACCGAGTCTCGAGAAAATTGTGAAAATCCCTTCATTTGTTTCGCGAAAATGAAGCATTCAACGCCGTACTGTTCTAAAAAATTGTTTAGATCTCGGTGAGACGTAAACAATTTCTTTACTCTTTTCTCAAAAAATACAGCATTTTAGGCAGAAATATTTCAGTGCGAGGATTCTACCATTACCATAACCATCTTATATAAGTTTCATGTGAATCTGTTCTTTTTTTTCGATCTTACCAATGTTGTGTAGGGGCTTTAAAAGAGAAGTACTACATGGTATCACCGCGAACCTTCCGCTTGCCACCATAGATCGTGAGGCGTCTTGAAATGGACGTTTCGTCTCCGTCAGTTCTGTGGTCTGGCACTCACCTCACAAGAGCCAAGTGTTTGAGCTCTTCCATACATTTGGTCCTCCAGTTCTTGGGACGGCCAGGCGCCTTGAAGCCGGCCATCTTCTCCCTGTCCAACATCTTCTTGTCAATTCTGAGTCAAAGAAGCAACGAATACATGAGATGACTTTGGGACCGATTTAATGAATGAATGCATACCGGTAAATCTCAAAAGTTAGAGGGCCTGACGTTTTTGATCCTAGCAGGACCTTTCTCAAAGGCACAGTTGAATGAACAAGTTGACGAGTGGAAAAATTGGCAAAGAAAACTTTGACTGGACAGCGAACTGAACCTGAGACCTCTGGATTAACGTACCAGTGTTCTTACGCTCTGAGCTAAAGCCATGATTGCACGAGACTGTGGGGGTAATGGGTAAATCTTACCAGCTTCGCACGGCGGTTAACACTTCACTGACTGGCTAAATACAAACACATGAGATGTCGCGTCCACACTAGACTTCTCGACTCAGTTAAACCGACTTGGTCAATTTAACCAGACAGAAGTCAGTCTATTAACTTACCCATTTGAGCCGGGTCAGTTACCAGGGAGGAAAACTTCCTGGGCTGTCCGCACTGGACTTAACATGGTCAAGTTACCCATTTCCTCGGTTAGTTTCCACCCAACAACAGCTTAGTGCGGACAGGGTTTAAAGGCCCGATACAACAATGGGAAGATCGGGAAACATCGATGTCCACAGATTTCCTTCTAATTTACACAGTTTACAGATGGTCATGATAGAATCCTCTTGTTGAAATCTAAACTGTACTTCTCGAGAAATCTTCACCCAAACATCGACAAATAGTTTATTACTCGTGAGTAATAAACTATTTCATACACTATAGAATGGTGCGTAAACCGTGACCTTTATGGGGGGCATTTTTCTACTTTCTCAGATTACAATTTGAGCTAAAACCTTCGCAGTATTGCTTTTTTGGAATGTTTAACAGTTTAACACAAAAACTGTGGCAATCTTTTGACTTTAACCAATGTTGTAAAGGCCTTTTAGTATAAGAATCTAAGGCAGACCTCTCCTCTCTTTCAATGATGCGGAGCGCCGTGGTAACCATGCAAGGGTTCTCCCGTGCCGCATTGAGCACCCGATGCATGACCAGCTTCAGCTGGCGAAACAACAAGTCCTGTCCATAACCAAGGGTGGAGGAAACACAAGGTGAGCCAACAAACAAACAAATGGCAAGAGGCTGCCTCATGAGGGCGCTCTCCTAAGACAACCAATGATGTCCTCGGGCATTCAAGGGAAAAAGGGGGATCGGGAGTGAAAATGGAAAGGCCTTGGTGACCACTAGGTTTACACTCTACAGAAGGTTGCTTAACATTCTCTCAAATTAACCAAATCTTTGCCATCTTAGCTATCAAGCTCTTAGATGACGCTCTTCCCAATTTCCCAAATAGTCAATGAGTCTTAGTTTGCTGGGAAGAGGGCGCCAGTCAGCATCACTGAACCAATTTTCTTTCACACTGATTGTTTGCCGTCTAAATCAGGAGGACCCCTGGCCATTCTTGTCGATAACGGTTCCGTACACTCACCGAGAGTTTGGCAACCTCTGAAAAATACTGCTTGAGAAGCTGCAGGAAAATGTCACAAAAAGAGGGACGGGTCAAAGGTGGAGCAGAGCAAATGCATCAAACAAGATATACATAAACAGGATCTATTACATCTTTCTTACGTGATCGTCTGTTGGGTTGTCCGATGGATGCTTGTGGAGTTCGTACAGGAGATCGTCCCTGGAGCTCTCCAATTCCATCAGCCTGGGATATGGGGGCAGGTATCCACCAAAACACCATCAGTCTATCAGAATTCGAGAGGGCATTGACGAAAGCAAACAAAATCTCTTGATCCCCACGGCCCCAAATCACCGGACATCTCATTTCATTTCTGATCTCTCAGGGCAAGTACAAACATGAAGAGTGACAAAAACCGTGGTGGAGCACCCCGAACGATTGCAATTATTTATGCGGTGGGAACGCAAGCAAATGGGTTTGGTGAAACTGACCACTGAACCGATTCCTCTTCATCTCCCTTCCCCCCCCCTCAACTCCCCCAAATCATCCTTCTCTCACCCCTTGTGGGCCGCCAGTAGCTTCTCCTCCGAGATGTGGCGCTCCGTCTTCACGATGTTCTCCGGCACGGTGAAGATATGCTTCAGGTTTTCAACGGCGGCAGCCAGCTGAGGCGAAAGCGCAGAGACACAAAAGGTGGACGATGACACCGACGATACAAGTGATCTGACAGCCGGGCCAATACCTACCACTACCACAGCGACCCAGATGATGACTGAGACAATGGCGGTGACAATGGCGGTGATAATGGCAGTGACAATTGCGGTGACAATGGCAGTGACAATGGCAGTAACAATGTAGGTGACAATGGCGGTGACAATGGCAATGATAATGGCAGTGACAATTGCGGTGACAATGGCAGTGACAACGGCAGTAACAATGTAGGTGACAATGGCGGTGGCAATGGCATTGACAATGGCGGTGACAATGGCGGTGGCAATGGCATTGATAATGGCGGTGGCAATGGCATTGATAATGGCGGTGACAAAGGCAGTGACAATGCTTTCCTCTTTGTCTTTTGTTTCTCATCCGTGTCCTATTCACTCTCTTCCCCCTTCCTGCGTGTACACGTATCTGTTTTGTCGTTGTCACTTTGAGAAAGGTCCTGCTAGGATCGAAACATTAGGGTTCTATTTCATTAGAGGCAGGAACATTCTTATCTGGGACTTAGGAAGAATTTCATTTCGAATTCCAGAAAACAAAACCCGAAGCATCATAGCATCAATGTTCCTATTTCACAAACCAATGTAGGTCATCTACTAGGAAGAATCCATTTCCATCTCTGGACTGAATTTGTGTCTTAATTGTCATAAGTTTAGACATTTTATTTAGCACATTGCTCTCTTAATTTAGGAACATTTTTTTTAGGATGATTCCTATACCCTTGTTATGAAATAGAGCCCAGGTCCACTAAATTTTGAGATTTGCATTTTGGTAATTTCAGTCAGTAAGCAGCAACATTTTGGAAAATCACTTTTTAAAAGGAATGTGAATTCCTCTCCAGTTCCTCTCTATCCCCTTCTTTCCTTAGCCCTTAACCTTGAGAGGCTTTATGAAGTTGAGGGTCATTCTCATTGACCTCTGCTCTACTGACCTGGCTGTGCTGCTGTGCCACCTCCTTCACCTCTCCTAGTTTGGTGGACAGCTCAGCACATTCCCTGTACTTGCCGTCAACTTCTTGAATCCTGAAAAGCCACAACAACAACAAAACGGAATAGTCTAGTTGACTATTAGGTAGGGCCACCATCTAAGGGCTGGATAGCTCAGATGGAAGAGCAAGGGTATATTAATCCTGATGTCTTGGGTTCAAGTCCCAGTCCAGTTTTCTTTGGCAATTTTTCAATTTGTTCAAAAGTTCACGGTCAGTTTTTTTCTTTGTTTGTTTGACTTAAATCGAAAAAGCTGCATCCACTTTGTGTGATCCCCGAGCTGCTGTAGCCAGGTTTACAACAATTGGTTGTTTGCATCTGAATGAAAGCGGGGGTGTGATCCCTGGAGATATATGGCAGCTAATGGTTGAATTGCTTCTGACTGGTGCCCCCCCCCCCCCGGCAAAGACTACAAGTTGACTATTTGGGAAGGCCACCATCTAAGGGCTGGATAGCTCTGATGGAAGAACACTGGTACATTAATCCAGAGGTCTCAAGTTCAAGTCCCGGTCAAGTCAAAGTTTTCATTGCCAATTAAAAAAATAATAATAATAATAATTAAATGGCAAAGAAAACTTTGACTGGACTGGGATTTGAACGTAATATAAAAAAAACCCAGACATGCACTGCAGGGTATACCCTTCGCATTGCCCACAGCCAAAAGCCATAGCCGCTTGCCAGAGCAAATGGCTTGCATTCTCACCACGTCCTGACCTCCCTGATGCCAGAGAGGGCGCTCTGTAGTTGAGTCAAACCTGTCCGTACTCCGTCCAGCTGGGACTGCATTGCAGTCTTCAGCCGGGCTTCAACGGAGGCCTGAGGGGAGAGCGAGTGAACACAAAAGAAGGATTAGCAGAAAGAAGGAAAGAAAGAAGAAAGAAGAAAGAAGAAAGAAGAAAGAAGAAAGAAGAAAGAAGAAAGAAGAAAGAAGAAAGAAGAAAGAAGAAAGAAGAAAGAAGAAAGAAGAAAGAAGAAAGAAGAAAGAAGAAAGAAGAAAGAAGAAAGAAGAAAGAAGAAAGAAGAAAGAAGAAAGAAGAAAGAAGAAAGAAGAAAGAAGAAAGAAGAAAGAAGAAAGAAGAAAGAAGAAAGAAGAAAGAAGAAAGAAGAAAGAAGAAAGAAGAAAGAAGAAAGAAGGATTAGCAGAAAGAAGGAAAGAAAGAAGAAAGAAAGAAGAAAGAAGAAAGAAGAAAGAAGAAAGAAGAAAGAAGAAAGAAGAAAGAAGAAAGAAGAAAGAAGACAGAAGAAAGAAGAAAGAAGAAAGAAGAAAGAAGAAAGAAGGATTAGCAGAAAGTCATTACCCTCCTGGATGTTGAGACCCATGTGGTTAAATAGTCCGAAGACGCTTCATCCACATTTTCTCACGGCTAAGACGGACAGCATTACTACGATGACCAAGGGATTCTATTCTCAGTACACTCATATCTGATATCGAATGATCAGGGAGATCGAAGTGATACCCAACAGGGGTGTCCATTTTACCGGTTTTGATTGTAGACCTATGGCCATAGATACGTTTTTGAGAGTGCTTTTGGTCTCACCAACATACTGAACATTACAAACTCTACAAGAGATGAGGTATATGATGTTTGAGGTAGTGCACGTGATAGAGCCATAAGTCGTGTGGGTAGTTCCAGAAGAATGTCCTTTGAAAGAGTCTATTTCTTTGACATGAGTCTTGCAAACAATGCATTTCGAGGTACACTTAAATGTACCAAATTTGGTGGGAGGTGAAGAGTCCAAAGGGGGAACCTCTGCTCAGACAATTAAGTCACACAGGTGGCCTGAAGAATTGCAAGTACTTTCTTGGTAAATACTTCCAAGTTTCCAAAGGCTAAATCAAAATGAATCCATGTGTCTTCCAATCCAATTTATTTTGTTCTCTAAATGTTCTGTTTTTGTTCTGGTCTTTGTTTTAATTAGGCACATGGAATCTCTATCAAATTTAAATTTGGTCTGCAAATAACAGAATTTACACTGGGCATGCCATATGACTATGATATACACATCGTCTTGCATTTTATACATTAATTTAAAACAGTCGGTTTAAATCAATTAATTAATCTAATATTTGTTTTACCTTTTTCCGTGATTCTCTTCTTCTTATCTGTTCAACTCTTTCTAACTGATCCGGTCTCTAAGAAGAGTAACAAACAAAATGAAATCAGTTATTTCTTATAGAATCGTAGGGTTTCCTGAATACCATATTTACTTGCAAAACACTGCAAATATCACTTTAACTTTAATTAGCATGTCAATACCTTTAATTTCAATTTTGGCAGTGGATATTATTGACCCAGCCACCGGCGCCCGTGCCACAAACTGCAAAGGCTATTTACCCGGACCCTTACTTAGCTGATGTACGTTGCCTTATTGCATGCATTTAATACACGTGCATATCGTGGGAACCCCCGTTTTCGACGGTACACGTTGTCGACGCTTAGCCTTCTAACTCACATCGCACGATGAAAACAACTCCGTATAATGATCTCAGACTTCGTATCTTACAGTTGGTTTCCTGCTCTTGTCGGTCACCGAAAATGAGGAAAGTTAAGGCTTTTCCAGTAGGCCAAACCCGTGTGATTAAAAAAGTTGCTCTTTTGGGGTCTATTTTCCTAGGTACAAAATTGGCAGTTGCTTCGAAGCTCCAGTTTTCATTATTGTTGGTCCTAAAAAAAAACGGAGTGTACCATAACAAACCCCAACATCCGTAGAAAACAAATATATCACGCAACTTGAGGCAGTCCGTTCTTTTTATTATTTAAAGACAAAAAGTAACATGGCCCAATAGGTTTTTAAAAAAAATAAAAAAAATAAAAGGGCAGCTAGAGAAAGTACCAAGAAGGAGGAAATGTGTCTCTGGAGTGACATTGGGAAAGGTCATAACTGAAGAAGCAGTGAGAAAGACGATATTGTGGAGTTTTTTTAAACGTCACAAAAGAAGACATCAACCAGACCAAAGGCAATACGTTTTAAGCATAAATTATGAATGATTTGAGGAAAGTGTTAGATTTTAGAAGCAGTGTCGAAAAAAACCCACAAAGATAAACACAAAAAAACATACAGGGAAGAATTTTACAGTGACACACAGCATTTTGAGTTATTTTAAGAATTTATTTTGCGTTTGGCTGCACTGGGACACCTTACTAAACACCACCGACGAAAATAGGTCACGGTGCTTACTGTGCGGTGCACCGCGGACGTCAACAAAACCGGGTAATCTTACGGAAGTGACAGGCTTGATCAACCTTCTCTATGAATGATTATTCTAAGTATATAGTCTGTGGTGTGGAGAAAGTGACTGAGACTTCTTTTAGTGTGATACTTTCGTCCACATTGTTCAGTTTGAAGAAAGGTCCTTATATCGTCGAAAACCGGTTATTGGAGGATACTCTTTATAACTTATAAGTTTAGTAAACACAGCGTGAACACACCCACCTTCATCATATTCTCGATCCGCTTACAAGCCGCCTCAATTGCGTCAATTTCTGCCTTGCTGAAGTCCTCCATATTCGTGGTGAACTGAGAAAAAACTCAAACTGTAAAATCTGCCAAGAGTTAGATGCCTGTTTTCGCACACGTTCCCACAAATTACTGTAAAGTGTAAAATTCGCAGACGATTTTTACAGGGCGGATGCAGACAGACAAGTGAGCGTCGCCATCTTTGATCAACTTTATTTGTCAACTTGTCGCTTGGTGGCGCCCTTGCGGAATTTCTATGTGACTATAGGGTGCAGAACACTAAATAGAGCTCCCATTGAACACTGTACAAAAACACTCACTTTCAAAGCCAATTATCCCACGCCCAAAAGTCTCTCAGTTCTTGTAGCTATACTTAAAATTGTAGTTTGGACCTTCATCTCTCAGATTCTTTTCAATTTTAGTGCCCTTAGCCGATTAGATTTTTTGCTAATTACCCCCAGAAAAAAACACCCCCAAAATGTCTAGTCGTCCAAGCCGAATTTCTGCAAGGATTTTGAGATGGACCCCTCCACTTCCGCAGCCAAATAGGGCCACATTTAAAGCAAGATATGGTCCAAATTTCATACCAAATTGAAGAGTGAACCCCCAGGTTGTCTTAAGCTTCACTTGTTCTACAATGTATCAGTTAATTAGCCTCCAAAGACCCCTTATTAAAAAAAAGTTGTGGGTACACACTTTATGATAATCAGCTCGGCGGAGCCATCTTGGATGGATTTTGTGTGCTGCACCCATTATGAAGAGTGCAGAACACAACATCGAGCTCCCATTGAACACTGTACTAAAACACTCACTTTCAAAGCCATTTTATTATCCCATGCCCAAAAGATCAGTTTTTGAAGCTATACTGAAGATTGTAGTTTGGACCTTCATCTCTCAGATTCTTTTAAATTTTAGTGCTCTTAGCCGATTAGATTTTTTGCTAATTACCCCCAGAACCCCCCCCCCCCGAAAAAAAAATGTGTTGCCGTCCAAGCCAAAATTATTTTCCGCAAGGATTATTTTTGGGATGGACCCTCCACTGCTACAGCCAAATAGGGCCACATTTAAAGTCAGATTATGGTCCAAATTAGATACGAAATTGAAGAGTGAACCCCCAGGTTGTCTTGTGTCAGTTATGATTGGATCCATTTGAAGAAGCCGACCTTCGACCTAGACTCATAAAAATTAGCTCAGTTGAAAGAAATCATCAGTTCAGTAGCGGGGACCGATGGAGAGGAGGAAAAATACTTTACTCCGCCTTAGGAAAACGTTCAAGTTGATTCGCCGCGATTTTGGCAGGGGCGCAAGGCATCTCGTCATTCTTGTTTCAGAAAAACGTGTCCGATCTATAGTACTGAAATTAAGGCTTGCTCAGTCCCACTCCTAGGCTTTGGTCACTTTCTCTTGCCCCTTATACTGTCACAGCCTTCTAATAAAAAAACAAGGGTTTGGCCCCAGTTTCTTGGTGAATACGCTGTACTTATCAAGCCAACGAACCTCCAAATTCGGCAACAAACCACAACCTGGATTTTCAGGTTTTATCAGACGGAGACGAAGCCTGAGCCCGAGCCTGATCCATGGATTCGTAAAGCGCGCGGGCCAGTAAGACTATAAAAAATAATATAAACATGTTGCAAAATGGCTTTGAGAAAGGTCCTGCTAGGATCGAAACGTCAGCCCCTCGATCCGTCATTGTTTTATTATTTTTACCTTTGTTTGTTTGATTAGATTTAATTAATTTCTATTGACCTAGATTTTGTTATTTTTGCCTGCTGTTATGAGTAAATACCGTACAATTAAACAAATAAATAGATAAATGAAATGAATGAATAGATCAATTCATGACCGACTTCCGAGCGGTGGTTAAAAAACTAGCTCAGCACTCTCGATTGGCTGCGTGCGAGCGATGTAGGTTAGCACGCCTCAGGCAACAGTCGTCTATATAAAGAAACCGCTACCGTCCGCTGGGTCTGGTCGGAGGGTCGTAGGTCGCGCACGTCATACTGTACCGAGCGTCCGTTTTTGCCGCGCTCGTAACCCTCAAACGGGGCGAGAATGTCCCTTTTTTGGCAGACATCTACATTGAACCGTACACCGGGAGACTCGGAAGAGGTTTGATAAGCCAGAGTAGGCGTCGCAACACCATTATGCCGTGGGTTTGCTCTCCTTTTACGACCTGAAAGTAAGTTGATCGTTTCGGTTTGATTCAAAATGGCTCGATTACGCAGGGAGGTAGTCAGAGTAACTTGGACCCGACAAGTCACTTTTTTATCGAAATTTCAATAAAAAAGGGTGACTAGTCGGGTCCAAGTTACTCTGACCGGCAGTGAGGTATAATGTATTCACCTTAGCCCTTACACGACGGTCGAAATTTGAAAAAAAATGTGAAAAACAAAGGAGTCAAAAAGGGCTAATAAGTTACTGTAGCTAGAGGTCAATGTTTGTAAACAAAAGAGCGGTGTGTTTGAAATTACGTTACCGGTTTGCCAGCGCGATCAATTTAGAATTGACAGAAACCATGCAGAAACTAATGTGAACTGAACTTCACAGCAGAGCGATGAAATAATTATAATATCAGAAAATTAATAATTAATACTTTGTAAGGGGTACACCTGTGGATTGTAAGTGCGTTGACCTCGACCGTTCTCGTGAAACCAGCAAAAACAACTGTTTACAGACCTCCAGGCTATACTGATCTAGCCCCACATTGCATTGACAACAATAGCCTCAAGGTAGCTGTTAAACCATGGCTTCCTCCATGCATGGTTAAACATTCCGCTGTAGGCCTATTATAGCTGTATCAGTGTAGGTGTCCCTTTGTCCATGCTTTGAGGTAAAAGTGCACAGCACACCTGGCGTATGCCGCGCCACGGTACGACGTGCTCTCTCAATTAAACCGCACACTGAATCGTATTGATGGCAGTGCCCTTTGAGTTGTCAGACAATATTATCACTAAAACAGTGACCTTGGAGGGGACACCTATTGTGTTTGTATTTGATCAGTTATAGTGCACAGTGCTGTACATTCAGCCATTTTCTAAGGTGCACACCTAACTGAATTTGGCGTACAGACATGGAGTTCCTGTACGGCGAGCTGATACTGAACGTGCGGTCGGCGCTGGTGTTCGCCTCCACCTTCCTGCTGCTGTTGGGCTGGCTCCGGTGGCGGGCCGTCTACGGCAGCCTGCCGCCGGGCCCCCGCTCCGCCTCCCCGCTCGGCAGCCGCCAGCTCTTCAGCCCGCGCATGCACCTGGAGCTGGCCGCGCTGGGCCGGGCCTACGGGGGCGTCTTCACGCTGCGCATGGGCCTGCAGCCCATCGTGGTCCTGAGCGGCCCGGAGGCCATCAGGGAGGCGCTGGTTAGGATGGCCGACGACTTCAGCGACAGGTTCACCTTCCCCTTTGGGGAGAAGACGTTCAAGCTGGAAGGTAGGCCCGCCATTCTCCACATACAGATCACCTATAGCGTCTTTGAGTGCTAAAAATAATGGTACGTTACAAGTATGCAGGTGACATATGGAGAGATGACAATTGTGAAGGTGACAAATGGAGAGATGACAATAATTATTATTGTGCAGTTGACAAATGGAGAGATGAAATTTTTTTATTGTGCAGGTGACAAATACAGAAATGACAACTGTGCAGGTGACAAATGGACAGATGACAATTGTGCAGGTGACAAATGACAATTTATTGAAGGTGATAAGTGGACCAATCACAATTGTTAACGTGACAAAGTGGATATAGGTGACAACTGTAAGTGACAAATAGGCAGATGATCAAAGTGCAGGTGCCAATTTAATAGATGGTAATCATGGACATTAATCGTCCTCTGAGAATGCAATTGGCAGCAGCATGCACAAATTACAATCGTTTATCTGACGAGTGGATAGATGGCAGTGTGTAGGTGACAAGGAGACAGATGGCAATTGTGGATGTGACAAATAGACATGACAACTGCGCAGGTTACACAATAGACATGTGTCAATGGGACAGGGGACATGTGGATACATGGTGCTGGTGACAAACAGCTATATGACATTGGTGCTGGTGACAAATTGACAAATGGCGATTATGCAGGCCGGGTGACAAATTTACAAATGTCAGTGGTGCTGGTGACAATCAGACAGAGATGATAATGGCGCAAGTGACAAATTGACAATTGACAATGGCGACACAGATGTCAATTTTGCAGGTGACAGGTGGACGGATGACATTTGTGCGGGTGACAAACATGAAGATGACAATGTTGCAGGTAACAGGCAAATGACAATTGGTACTGATGGCAAATAGACAGATGACAATGGTCTAGGTGAAAAGTCGAAAATCAAACAAATTCCACAAGTGATTCGTGGTTTGCGCTGGCACCATGTGAGAATCCATTCCTTCAAGTCATCCTTGACTTGCTACCTCCACTATGAAAATATGTCCTGAAATATCTCACCAGATGCCACAAGTTACATTACAAAAACCACAGTGGCTGTTGTTACGGCAGTCGTCCGTGTGGTTCCCTGACTTCACAGTATTTGTCAGGATGTTTAGCTCTTGGAACCAGACTATCAGCTAATAGACTGGTTCAACCAGCCTGCAATGCTGACGAAATACAATCAAGTCAGGGAACCACACGGACGACTGCCGTAACAACAGCCACTGTGTTAAACAAAAAGCTGAATAAAAATATCTCAAAGGTTAGAAGGTCCTGACATTTCGATCCTAGCAGGACTTATCTCTTTGCCTTTGAGAAAGGTCCTGGAAGGATAAAAACGTCAGGCACAGGCCCTCTAAACTTTTGTCATTGGTGTACTGCAGGTCATTTGAGTCTGTGAGCAATTTGCAACAGTTGTTTGTATTCACTTCTAAATAAGAAGAGACCATTTTTTACCAAGATTGGCGACTGAATTACCAAGCCAACACCTTCCTTCGTCTTGGTCACGGCAGGGAGCCTCCTGTTCGCCAATGGCGCCCCCTGGGTGGCGCGTCGACGGGCCGCCCTGTCGGCCCTGCGCACCCTGGGCATGGGCAAGACCAGCCTGGAGGCTCGCGTGGCCGAAGAGGCCCGCTACCTCTGCGACGCCCTGGACGGCCGGGCGGCCGCGGCGGCCGGCCGTCCCTTCGACCCGGCCCGCACCGTCAACAGCGCCGTCGCCAACATCATCTGCACGCTGAGCTTCGGCCAGCGCTACGACTACGCCGATCCGGCCTACGAGTCCCTACTGGCCGACCTGGACACCTTCTTCCGCGCCTCGCCCATGGAGACCATCATGTGGGGGCTGCCGGGAGCCCGGGCCCTGGCCAGGTTCCGGCGGATCGGCGACGCCTTCGAGGCGCTGGCCGCCTTCAGCCGGCGGATGGTGGAGTCGCACCGGGCCACCTTCGACCCCGACAACGTCCGCGACCTGATCGACAGCTTCCTGCTTGAGGGGGACCGGCAGCGCGCCGCCGGGCACGAGCTCGGGGTGGCGGTGTTCCGGGACGACCTGGTATGGAGGGTCGTGCACGACCTGTTCGCCGCCGGCACCGACACCACCACCAACACCGTCCTCTGGCTCATCCTCCTCATGATGGAGTACCCCGACGTGCAGAAACGGGTAAGTCACGTATGCACCCATTATTATGTAGTTATGGTTCCTAAGGCCAATACTAAGCGATACTCCTCTATAGCTTCTTTCCGCGCACTGCCGCACTATGGAATTCTCTACCTGCAACCTGTTCCCTCTTTCTTATAACCTCAATTCAAACGTAACATAAACGTTCATCTTTCTTCTCCCTGATCTAGTTTGCTCGTGGTTTTTACTCCTTTCTTTTAGCCCTCACCTTGAGTGGCCTTTTAGAGGCCTTGTGTTGGGTGACATTTATAAAAAATAAATAATAAAAATACCCCACACAGCCTGAGACCGTGAGTTATCGGTACTATATCATTCAGAGCCACGCCCCGTCCAAAAGAGATGTGTTACATGGTGTCGCTGCAATGGTGTAATGAGAAGTCTCATCATGACCATTGACTTCGTTCATGATCACTAGAGAGTACTAATACATCTCAGTGAACATCATTCTATTCTAAAATTTAGTGGGCCTGACGTTTCGATCCTAGCAGGACCGTTCTCAAAGGCAGAGTGAAAAGGACAAAACAGATACATGTACACGAAGGCAGGGGGGAGAGAGTGAATAGGACACGGATGAGAAACAAAGGACAAAGAGTGAAGCTGGTAGGGAGAGATCAAAGGGAAGGGCAAGGGGTAGGGTAGAGATTAGTGAGAGGAGGGGGAAAGATCAAAAAGAAGGGCATTCTATTCTGTTAAACCGGCAGGTTCAGAGGGAGGTCGATGACGTCATCGGGGATGGCCGCTCCCCGGCCATGTCGGACCGTGTGCGCATGCCCTACACGGAGGCCACCCTGATGGAGGTGCAGAGGCACCGCACGGTGGCGCCCTACGTCCCCCCGAGGGCCGTGCGCGGCGACGTCCGGATACTGGGCCACACGCTGACGGCCGGCACGCAGATCTGGGTGGATCTGTGGGGCGCCCTCAACGACCCGGCCCACTGGTCCCACCCCGACACCTTTGACCCGAGCCGTTTCTTGTCTGATGACGAGCAGCACGTGGTCATACCGGAGGCATTCATACCCTTCGGTGCAGGTACTTCCGCAAGAAAGCAGTTCTTTTTTTTTCAGTTCAAAATAATTTGCCCCGAACATTTTGGCCTCTCGTAATATCCCACCGAGCTTCAACTTTGCAAGCACATATTCGAATAGAATTCAAGACACGGCACTAGTTTTCCAAACATTACCTGTATTATATAAACACGAGTGATAACGTGACAGTGCTAAATGTATAGAACCAGTTCATCAGTAAAATGAACAGAATCTATCCACTGGACTCCGCTCCGACATCAGGAAGCATACTCCATTCCCACCCCACGGGCAGTAGGGTCCCTATACACGAAACCCGCCAGACACGCTACAGTACAGTGTCAACCCCACACACCCTTTCCCCTCGGTCTCATACACCCAAAGCCATCTTCCCGCCATTTTTGTGCCCCTGATGAGGCATTACAGGACCCGCCAGTTATCGCACTGCAGTGACACCATTGCAAGTAACATCACCACAATCATCATGATCACCACCCATAACACTACTTCTCCCGAGGACTGCCAGATTATCCTGGCAGTTACGTCTTTAATAAGTCTTGAAAGGACACCAATTTTGACACTGTACCCATACCCATACACCGACAGCATATGTACCAGCCTGTAAGCCGCCGTGTATAAGCCGCAGTAAACGTTTTACGGACAAAATCAACGTATAATTAATCCGAAAATCACTATACTACTTCCACTATGCAAAGCTTCAAATCTTACTGATACACAACATCTTTGTTTAAAATCTAAATCGCCCTTGATATAGAAGTGTGAGATTTTTAATACTGATTTTGCAGGTAAGCGGACGTGTATTGGGGAACAACTTGCCAAGATGGAGCTGTTCATTTTCTTCACCAGTATGATGCAACGGTTCACCTTCACTCCCGAAGGTAACACCCCGCTCAACATGAACGGCAAAATCGGCATTACTCTCGTTCCTCACCCTTATAAAACAGTAGCCGTGCGCAGGTAATTGCCGAGTAGCAATAGCTTGGCATAATATGCCTTACGGGATGAGTTTTAGCGGTTGATCATTGCCACAGACGTATACAACCTGTATAGGGACAATAGCGGGCGCTAGACAGTTATGCGATGGGAGATAGATGCCATCTTAAAACAAAATTGGCCAAACTGCAAGGCGCTGAGGCGTGGAATCATAATGGCCATTTACGAAATGGAGACTTCGGCTGGGGCTTAGGCTTCGGAATTTGTTTTCTCTTACCCGTTATAATGCCACAGGCATCTAAAAACGAGCGTTTGGCCCCAGTTTCTTGGTGAATACTCCCCACCTATCAAGTGAACAAACCTTCAAATTCGGAAACAAACCACAATCTGGATTTTCAGGTTTTGTCAGACGGAGACGAAGCCTAAGCTGGTGCCTAAGCCATGAATTCCTAAACGGCTATAGATAATCATTGGCAAAAAAATTGAACACGTCGTGGATACAAACGCGTGGTGGCGCTCTTTACTTCAGCCACTGCTTTGATAAGGTGATGAGGTGAACATGTTTACACATGGACCGAACCAAATATTGGTAAAGACCGCCAAACGCATCCTGGTTAGTGACGCCATTTTGAACAGGGCGCCCTCTACGCGAGGCCAAAGGAAGGTAGCTTATTGGTCAGTTCTAATTCTATACGTGTATCTCGACAATGCTGCACATTTGCCGATCCGACTGTATCGGAAACTAAACTTCTATTAATACTGAAATAAAGTAATTACATAAGATATAGTTTAAGGTAGGTTTATATGCTTTATATGCTTTTGACTTCACCAACCTCGTAACTTACGACCAATTCCAAGGCGGCAAGCGATGCATATAAACCATACGGCGTATTAAAGCTTACGACGGGTTATCCCTCGTAAGCTGAGCTGCGATTTATGATAGGGCTCTGAGAAATCCACCCGGAAAATATATTTTAACAAAACGGTTTAATTTCTTTATAAATATAATGAGGATTTGTATTTTAAAAATATTCAACAATTTATATTCCCGTACAGTTTTATTTTATTTGTTTGACTTTGAAATTATACTTTCTACTGATTATTCTTCGGAAAGATGCATTGTGTTGGGAACCAACACTTTTGATTTGTACGATGGAGTGCATTTAGCTGCATGTTTCATGATGCGTTAAATGTGTATGTGCCTGCACTTGAAATATGCTGATGACATTATGGCTTATCGAAATTGTTAATTTTAGGTAATTCTAATATTAATGTCTGTACTAAAATCTTCTAAAGTTAAAAAAGACTGACATTGAATTCCATTAGAATTTGGATTCAATTAAAAAGGTGATCAAAGAATTTGGATTGCATGTTAACTAACATTTGTTTTGTGTTTTGTAACGTGGGTTTTAAAATACATACAGTTTATATAAAAGGAAATTAACATAAATTCCTAACCAAATTATGGTTATTGTATGAGGGCAGCATTATTGAAATAAATAGTTGGCCTGAACCTCTAATCAAAAGATGGTGAAATGTTCTTGTTGGCCGTCAAAGTTCGGTACGACCGAGAATTGACAGGCTTGCAGCATTAGGCTCTCCATACCAAAGTGTACAGCGGCCTTCGGCCTATTCACAAAACGCACTGGGCCAGTGCAGCGCCAAACATATGTACCTATCGAACGTGTTCTTATTATCAGTGGGATCACGTTTAGTACAGAGCTAGCGGAAGCACAGAGCTCTGGGAAATGCCAAGATAACCCGGGTACATGTATAGAGGATCACACTCGCTGGGATAAGTGCAGCTATATAGATAGGCAGCATGGCCGTAAACATAGCGTTGACGGCGAGCGCGGCATCGCTGGCATTTTCGTCCGACTGGATCGGCTCCGCTCTCGTGTTTGCAGTCGTGCTCCTGTGCACCGCGTGGCTGATTCAGCGGCGCCGAGCCGCGGGCCAGCGTGATGGGGACCGCGGACAGCGGCAACTACCGCCGGGCCCCTGGGCCATCCCGTGGGTGGGCAGCCCGCAGCTGCTCAGCCCGGCCTCGCACGTGCTGGTCACCGAGCTGGGCCGCACCTACGGCAAGGCCTTCACGCTGCGCATCGGCTCCGACCCGCTGCTCGTCCTCAACGACTTCGAGCTGATCAAGGAGGCGCTGGTGCGGCACGGCGATAGTTTCTCCGACAGGTTCACCTTCAAGACCATGGAGAGAACCATTAGCCTGAAAGGTAAGGTATTATTGATCGCAGTGGCTGTTGTTACGGCAGTCGTCCGTGTGGTTCCCTGACTTCACAGTATTTGTCAGGATGTTTAGCTCTTGGAACCAGACTATCAGCTAATAGACTGGTTCAACCAGCCTGCAATGCTAACGAAATACAATCAAGTCAGGGAACCACACGGACGACTGCCGTAACAACAGCCACTGCGATTATCGATCCCTATGCAGAAAAACAAAGACATGCACACATCAAACACGGACAAGATGAACAGAGTATAATCCGTGTATGCACTGGACTTTTTGGGGAAGGTTTTACCAAGACGATGGGAAAAAAAGAAAAATGGTCAAATGTAACCACTGTCCACACTTGGACTTTCCACACGAGAACAATTTTCATCGAGGGCCTTGCTAGCTCCATGGTAGAAATAACCGAGCTGGCAGTGCAAGGACTTAAAATAATGCCAGAGCGCATGCGTGGTGGCCTGTGCTGCATGACCTCACCCCCACGGCCGGACGGCGTAATATTTTTTGTTTACACCGCAGCCATGGGTTTTTCGCGGCTAGCTGTATTCGTGCAACTAAATCCGCGCTTGACCACATACTGGACGTGCTGCGTGGCGAGATCAGCCAGTTGGGGATTTCTTGTGGAGGGGCGGAATGTGAGTAAGTTGTTGTTGTTGTAGTTTAACACATGCAAAGCTCTAGCTGCTGTTGCTAATGTCCAGCTAGTCCGGCCAAGGAGGTATTAGGCGACTATAATACATCCTTGGTCCAGCTGGACTGGGTGCACCTTGTAAAGCAGGGCTAGTCTCTTTTCAAGAGCGACTTGGCTCTGCTACAACGGAGACCACATGGCCGGCTGCGGAGTAAACCCCCAAAATACGCGGCCGTATGCAGGGCCGTGTGTGCGGTTTCCCGTGTGCCGCTTCTACCGATCGACTCGCTCTGCAATGCATTGTCCGCTCTGGACTTATCGTCTCGAGGAAAAGTGACCGGGTACCGGTATAACTTTTCCTGGAGGGTAGTAGGCCGGTAGAAGTAACCGCTGGACTCGGCAAAAGTAACTGCGAGAGGAAAACTTCCCAGGCTGTGCGCACTGAACTAAGAATGGGAAAAGTTCCCATAGTCTCGGTAAGTTTTGCCGGAAAAAAGTCCAGTGCGGTCCAGTGCAGTCCAGTAACGATCGCAAGTCAGTAGAGTATACCATATACCGTAAGTGGTTAGAGTTCCACACAGAAACAGCATGGGGGTCCTATGGCTATAGACAGCACACAAACATAATGGCAAACCGTGTCGAAGTTGTGCTAGTCTAACGACGAAATATCTATATCTGGATGTGATGCAGTGCAGGGATCAAATGTATAGAGCACCGGGTGAGTACAGGACACAGATGATATTCAGTCAAAACCAAAGATCCTATAGCGCGCGAAACGCGCAAGATAGATTACTCTGCGCAAAAGGTGAAGTCGCTCGGCGGCCATTGTAGTTAGCAACGGAGTCCTCTGTCGTCTGCTTTTGCTGCTCCAGAGGTGAAGCGGGAAAGTCACAAGCAGTGACAAAGATACAACATTGGATGCGTGAGCACAATGTGATCACTTTCGATGTGATGTGACCACGAAATGGAGAGAATGCGTGGATTTTGCTGACTAAAATGGCGTCCAGTGCGTCCAGAGTATAGGCCATCTTGCGCGCTTCGAGCGCCATAGGATCTTTGGTCAAATTACGTAGATGGCTCTTAATAAATAATAATCCATAACATTTATGAGGATTATGTTTCTAATTGTACCATTGTCTGTGCACAAATAAAAAAATAGAGCATGAGCAAATACCAGAATGAACCAGGACTGTTTCAATACATGTACAAACACAATGCTAACAAATAGGTCGAACATAATACAGTGCACCTCCCTCGACCGACACACAACTGATCTTGTGAGGAATTGAATTATACCTACAATTTAGTGGGCCTGACGTTTCGATCCTAGCAGGACCTTTCTCAAAGGCAGAGTGACAAGGACAAAACAGATACATGTACACGAAGGCAGGGGAGAGAGTGAATAGGACACGGATGAGAAACAAAGGACAAGGAGTGAAGCTCGTAGGGAGAGATCAAAGGGAAGGGCAAGGGGTAGGGTAGGGATTAGTGAGCGGAGGGGAAAGATCAAAGAGAAGGGCAAGGAGTGGGGTAGGGATTAGTGACAATGGGGGGAAAGATCAAAGAGAGAAGTGTGAAAGACTGAACACAAAATAAGGATTATCAGAAAGCTGCATGGTGTTATTACCCTCCTGGATGTTGAGACCATGTGGTTGAATAGTCCGAAGACGCTTCATCCACATTTTCTCACGGCTAAGGCGGACGATTGAATTATACATTAAAAAGGTGTGTTTTCAGTAAGATTTTTAAATTGGTCAGGGGAATGGGTGTCATGAATAGGCGCTGGTAGTTCGTTCCAGAGGGTAGGGGCTCTTTGCTCGGAACACCTCAGGTGACGTACTGCTTACAACTAGTTCCACACGTAGTTCCACGCCAGTGTCATTTGTACGAGTTTGTGTTGCTCTGTGCATTCCCTTGCGTAGAGCTCAGTGTTATACTTTACCGCACTGTGTAGTACTTGGGATGATTTTTGCATGTCTTTCAACAACATCTGCGTTGAATTTGTCGGTTTATTTTGGCCTTGGCATTACGTTTAGGCCTACTTCTTGCTTTTGTCATCGGGTAGGACTAGGACCTGCCCCTCGACGACTTTGAAGAGGGATGTTGGTTTCAACGTCTGGCGTCTTGAGGGTAGAGTTGGCAGATGGGGTTTTTCCTTCATTCTGGTAATTTTACCCGGACCATGGGTTGCGTGATGTGTAGTCACATGCATGCAGATGACTAATGACAACTTACAACGAACTCAAGTTTACGCTTTAGTATGCAACGAAAGAGGTACACTATTTTTTATTAGAGTCATCGGCTAGTCTTGATCGCAGGCTGATGGATCTGTGCCTCTCCCCATCAGGCAGCCTGATATTCGAGAACGGTCCAGCGTGGAAGACAAGGCGACGCGTGGCTCTCACCGCGATGCGCAAGCTGTCCGCCCCCGGCGGCACGATGGAGCGAGTCACCGGCGAGGAGGTGGCCTGCCTCTGCCGGGCGCTGAGCCGACTGGACGGCCGGCCCGTCGAGCCGTCCCGCCTGATCAACGCCGCGGTGGCCAACGTCATCTGCGGCCTGAGCTACGGCCGGCGCTTCGAGTACGGCGACCCGCGGTTCGAGCGGGTGCTGGCCGACCTGGATGCCGTGCTCCACTGCTCATTCCTCGGCTCGTTCCTGAAGACGGCGCCGCTGCTCTCCCGTCTGCCCGGGCTGGGCGGGCTCCGGCGGGCCCTGGCCGCGGTGTTCGAGTTCAACCGGGCCATGGTCGGCGAGCACCGGGCCCGCTTCGACCCCGCCCGCAACGCCGGCGACGTCATCGACGCCATGCTTGGGGAGGCGCTGGAGGAGGAGGCTCGCGGCGTTGAGGGCGCCCTCCGCGTCTTCACGGACGAGCTGATCGCGCGGTCCATCTACGACCTGTTCGCTGCCGGCACGGATACCAACACGAACACGTTGCTGTGGGCCATGCTGTTGATGGCGAAGTACCCGGATGTCCAATCCAAGGCAAGTCACCCAAAGACGAGCGTCCAAAACACCGATTGCACGACCACTGTTTGCATGCACTCACGTGACTTACAGTGGGTACTTTTTCATCTCATTTGGCACAGCAGCGGTGGAAATATACAAATAAAAATGTGGACACTAACTATGATAATCTTCTTTGCTATTTTCCACTCGGTGTTCATTGTCAAATGAGATGCAAATATACCTACTTTAAGTTGCGTGATGGCATGTCAACATTGGTTCCGCAACTAATGAGTAATG
The DNA here is from genome assembly GCA_949987565.1 of Luidia sarsii. Lineage (NCBI taxonomy): Eukaryota > Metazoa > Echinodermata > Asteroidea > Paxillosida > Luidiidae > Luidia > Luidia sarsii. Next base: position 499,952 of record OX465121.1, read on the forward strand.
AACAAAGTATGAACAATATACTAATTTTCAAAGACTAACTAGGGCCTAATTTCATAGAGCCGCTTCAGAAAGAAAACCTGCCTAGCATGGAAAATTGTCCTTACAAGATTGCCAGCCATAATTATATCACTTGATGCTCGCTTCCTTCAACTTGTTCCAGTTATCGGTGGTAAGCGTAAAATACAAGTGGAATTCACTTTGGCCGGCAACCTAATTTTATTCAGCGAGGCTTTTCGTTCTTCAGCATTGGCCCCAGTTGTGGAGAGTGCCGAAAGCTTTCGTAGCAGTAACTATACTTCATCAAATGCAAAGTAGTTGTTGCTTCTGATGACGTCGATAGCCGTGCTACCTTATGGCCCTTTACGAATCCATGGATCAGGCTCGGGCTCAGGCTTCGTCTCCGTCTGACAAAACCTGAAAATAGAAGTTGTGTCTGTCGCAGAATCCGAAGCTTTGTTGGCTTGATAAGTAGAGAGTATTCACAAAGAAACTGGGGCGAAATGCATGTTTGTACAGTACAATGTAGATGCCTATGACATTATATCGGGTTAGAGAAATGATTATGACTGAAGCCTAAGCCCGAGCCTAATCCTGAGCCTAAATCCGAGCCTAAATCCGAGATTAAGCCCGAGATCAAGCCCGAGATCAAGCCTTAATATCGTGAACGATCCATGTAAGCTTGGGCTTCGTTTTCATTTTTCACAACTCGTTTGACGGTTTGACCTTTAGACCGCAATTTCTTGCTGAATACCCTGCACTGACTGAACTGGCCAAACATCTTATAATTCCGCGATGCTTTGTGGCTTTCGCACGCCAGGTCAAGCAAGAGATTGACGCTGTGATTGGCCCGAACGGTCGCCCGTCGCTAAGCGACAGCACCTCCATGCCCTTCACCATGGCGACCATCATGGAGGTGCACAGGTACCGCGTGGCGGCGCCCTTCGCGCCCCCACGCCGCGCCACGCGTGACGTGTCCCTGTCGGGCGGTCTCCGGGTGCCACGGGGCACCCAGGTCTGGCCCAACCTGTGGGCGGCGCTGCACGACGCCTCGCTCTGGGACGAGCCGGAGGCGTTCCGACCGAGTCGCTTCTTGGCAGACGACGGCAAGCGAGTCCATGCGCCAGAGGCCTTCATACCATTCGGAGCAGGTCCGGTATACTAGTTTGCTTGACATGTGTTGACAAAAGCTCATTAATAACTTGTTAAAACCCAGGCCACGACGGAGCCGTGATTTTAGAATTATAAGCCCTTTTCCAAAACCCGGCATAGGCTCCGCCATTGTTTCCCGCTAATCGGCTAAGGGCACAGAAATAGGAAAGAATCTGAGAGATGAACGTCCAAACTACATTTTTCAGTATCGGCTACAAGAACTGAACAACTTTTGGGTGTGGGATAATTGGCTTTGAAAGTGAGTGTTCTTGTACAGTTTGCAACATTTGTGTATATCACCTTTAGTTCTTGTACAGTATTTAATGGGAGCTCGATTTAGTGTATAGCACCCTGAACTTACGTTATGGCGCCCTATTTTGTTCGTTGAAAGGCGTAAGCGGATCTTTGCGAGTGACGCTTGTCTGCATGCTCGGCTGTTTATTTCATTCAAATTAGAAACACAAACCCGATTACTCTGTGCTAGAGTATTGCATTACAGCTGGGGAATGATGATATTTGCCTATGGACTCCTCGTTTCCTTTCAGGGAGCAGAATCTGCCTGGGAAAGCAGCTTTCGGGCCTCGTCATCTTCCAGTGTTTCACCGGCATCTTGCAAAGTTTCGACCTCTCGTTGCCGCTAGAGGGCGCTGATCGAGTCGACCTTCAGGGCCACCTCGGCCTGACGTTGGCGCCGAAGAAGTACAAAATACGCGCCGTGCAACGGCAGTGCGCCCAGGCCGGATCCGAATGAGCGGCTGACGCTACGGCTGTATGAGCAACGGCGCGTTGGTCGCTGCCGTAGCTCGGTGGAGAAGCGGCTTCGGTCACACGGCTAGCCATAGCCACTGACTTGGAACCAGTCTCGTCAGCCACATAGGCTGTTTACGAAATGAAGGTTTAGGCTCGGGCTTAGGCTTCAGTCACACTGATCTATCTTTCTCGTTATAATGTCACAGGCATCTAATGATAATGTTACTTGGCCCCAGTTTCATGGGGAATACATTGTACCTAACAAGCCAACAACTTATCAAGCCAATATAACATCATATAACATCATGTTATATTTGTGAATCCAACAAACCTTCAAATTCGGAAACAAACCACGACCTGGATTTTCAGGTTTTGTCAGACGGAGACGAAGCCTGAGCCCGAGACTAAGCCTTCATTTCGAAAACGGTCATAAACAACGTATTGGGATTACCATGGGACGCCATGTTGCAGTTTAAAAAAGTAGATTTTTATTCCCTTGATTATAATATTTCGATCATTGGGTTTTATTGGTGTGAAAATGAGGGTAGCCGTGACTTTTAAAATGTATGAAAAGGAAAGACGAAATCCCTTAAACCTTATTTTGGTTTTAAATTTAAATGAAACATCTTCTGGCTATTCAGGTACGAACTACTAATGTTTCTCTTTCTCTCCATCAAAGTTATGATATTACAATGAGTAACAAATTAATCAATAAATTAATTGAATGAAGAAATAAGAGAAAAAAGTGACATTTTCTTATTAGGAACATTCCACCAACAAAACCGGCATTGAAACCACAATTAACCACACATGGTTTTTCTTGTAGGAGGATAATGGCCATACACCCCGACATACCACAGCGTGATTTTTGTGGTGTCCTGTGGTATGTGAGCCAACACCACTCTTGGCACTGTGGTAAATTGTAGTATACAATGTGTGTCCTGTGCGGGAGGTGCAAAGCGTTAGGGTTAATGTAAATAGTGATTCATTACTTCTAGATCCACACGGATTGCATCAATTATTAGTCCCCGAATGGCATGGCCTACAACATGTGACACCATGAGAGTGATGAAACACTTCTTTTGAGACATGAGTGAGGCTCTGAAAAAAGACTTTAACTCAAGGTATATCTGGCAGTATTAATTTTATTCTGCCAGTGTGTACTGCACTTTCAATAATAACATTTATTTCCATACTTCCACAAGCATACACATCAGAATGGATATCGTGATTTAAATAACTATATCAAATAACAGTATAACGAAGTGTTAAACACAAATTTGATTATATGTAGAACTTACATAAAAGAAGGTGGGATGTATAGGGGGTGTTCATATAAGCCAAGGCTTGTAGAGAACAGCCTTTACAGACAAATTAGACGTAAATACAGGAACAAACAGATAAGGGAACACGAACAAGACGATTAGACTCGATAATGAAGACGAAAAAAAAGAATAAAACAAAATAAATAAGCCTGGAGCGATGACAATGAAAGAAACAATATCGAATAGAAAGTTACGAAAGTAACTTGAAAAACATATCTCAAAACTTATCTCAAAACAGATGTATTACTTGGTGTCACGGCAAACCTTCCACTTGGTACTTCCACCATTCAAGCCTTCAAATCTCATTTAAGGTGCTAAATAATGAAATCGTAAAATTAATAATAAAATTGTAAATGACGAAAAAAAATGAAGCATGGTGAGCCATGATGACCATCTGAGACGAGTTGTCCTCAAATCGCGGCTGAATTCTCTGCAAATAATTCCAACAAATTTGCATAATACATTACTCCATACAAAGCGACTTAGAACAAACGAAAAATCAAACACACATAATACTAAACTAGGAATATCATGCAATTATAATTTTTGAAGCTGTGAGCCCCTTCTCTCAGAATCTGCCTTTGCGAAAGGTCCAGCCGGGATCGAAATGTCTATTAAAGATCTTGCGAAAATATTAACACAAATTAGGAGGGCATGACGTTTCGATCCCAGCAGGACCTTTGTCAAAGGCAGATTCTACACCCAAAGAGAAAAAGGTGTACACAGCTTCAATAATATCATTCTGCCTTTGAGAAAGGTTCTCCTAATTTTTGATATTTGCTTTTTTATAAATTTTGGTCAGTAAGTAGTTTGCAACAATTTTAATGTTACTGTAAAATTTCAACATTAATTGTTAGGTCTACTTATCGACGGTAATACAAACAGTAATACAAACTGGGAAATAGATATTGGATATTTTTTTTATAGCAAAAAGCCAAACAACTCAAAATAGATTTTGTTAAATCACAGCTCCACTCCAACCACGTTTCCTTCATTGGCTATTTTCACAAATAATTGATAAAATGAAACCTCTTGATAATGATTTTATAGCAAAGAGAACACATTGTTAAACATAATTATTTGGCCCAATCTATAATCACGACGAGGTTTGGTGTTCACACGGCCGGACATAGTAGGCCTACTTATTGAGAAGGCGGTTGCGGGTGTTAAGTAAACGTGAGAGGGCGCCCTCGATAAGGCTCTAACTGCCTCTTTTGTCTTACCTCATGATGTCACCAGCTTGTGGTACTTACACCTCGCAGCACGAGCCCTTCGGGCACAGAGAACAGTAATATTGCGGGCAGCAAGCTGGAATGTGACAACATTTCAGAAAATGAGTCATTGCATGTGTTTCCTCCAAACATATCGTGGTGTTCTCAATAGTCCTCAGTGCTTGAAATCAATGGCCGAGGTGTGCATACTTTCAAACCGTATAATGCATCACCGACTTCAGCCAGAAATTGGCATTTAAAGCCCTAGGCGGCGATTTTGTGAGTGACACGCGTCTATGGGAAATGGCTGCAGCCGCTCGGTAGCAATCGACTTCCATAGACTCATGTGTATACTTTCAAGTCGTATAGCCACTGAGTTCGCGCAGGGCTTTAGACTGGTTCCTAGTCCTTTACATAGCCCACAGACCGCTACTGTCAATCTGTCATCCTTTCAATCAGGCGCCAGTTTCATAGAGCCGCTTAAGCGCCAAAATGTGCTTAAGCGCAAAAACATTACAAAGATTAAAAAGATTACATTAAATGATCACCTATCGTTTCGCTTGGCGAATGTTTGGATAACTCTCCGTTTAGCTATGCCGTATCGAATGTTTCCCTCTTCAAAAAGTTCTCCATCGCCGTGGTGGACGAAGCAGTAGTTCAGTATAGCAATATTAGAATAAGAATCATGCATGCGGGTACATGAATGGATAAGTAGAACTAGTTAGTGTAGCCGTCACACACACACAAAAATACATGAGAAATGTGACCCGGCACAACGACATGAGGAATATCCCACCAAAATAGTTTTTAAGTAAACAATGCCTGACGTTAAAGTATCTTCAAAATTCGATTTCAAATCAATTTACTTTTGTTTGTATTTTCGGAAATTTTAAGTATTAGAGGATATTATATTTTGATATCATTTGAAAGGTAATGGTATACTCTTCCCATCATTAGAAAACCTCAAAATCTCAAAAGTGGGGTTATTCCTCATTATGCTGTCCCGGGTCACAAATCTCAAAACATTATGCATAGGCTAATCCCACTGAAAGCCGAAATTCTTCCAAGGTTGACCAAAAATACGGCCGATTCCTCAGCCAACCGGAAAGAAAAATTGCATAATGTCAAAAAATCACGACTCCTTCTCAACAAGTCACATACAAATTCAGTCGCCAAAGAAATTCTATGAAAAAAGTCGCAAGAAAATGAACGTCAAAACACAGACAATGTTAATTTTTATTCTCGACATCACATAAATGAAAAAAAAAAAATCAAGACCAGTCCCAAAACGCAAACAAATTCACAGCAAAAGAAAATCGAGACAGTTGTGAAAATTTGTGTCCCCTCGGGACCATCATAGGTCTGACCAAAATTCGCTGGCTGCAGCCAAAAATAACACACGAGTTATTTGAAGCCATTATATATAGGGGGCCTATAGTCACACTAGAGTATTATCTGGAGGAACAGGCTTTTGAGTCAGTGTTTTTATCTTTTGTTCCTCCTGGCCATCTTAGATTGGATTGTCCTTACTCTGCTTGTTTACTCCTTCCCTCCTACCCTCCTGTCCAATCTCTTCCCCCCATCCCCAGTCCTTGCCCCATCTCTTTCCCTTCTCATCCTGACCTATCACATCTCTAATACATGTGCATAATATTCTCCTTGTTTGGTATTTATTCAACCATTTTTCTCCCATCTTGAATTTCAATGATATAGACTGTATGACCTTTCTAACCTTGAATGTACTTCTTGTTTGTTTTCCTTGGCCGAATAAATAAATAAATGATAATAATAATAATGATAATAGTAACAAACATCAATAGAAATGAAGGGGTTGTTCATCGCGGTGGTGTAGACAAGTAGAAAGGGTGATCAAAGTCACGCGATGTGTCGTTGCTGGTGGCGACGTTTCGGTTGCTAACTGCTAACCTTCATCAGGCAACTGAAGAATGCGCGCTGCGGCGTCTGTTTATGTCCGCTTCGCCGGTTCCTGTGTACCGGTTTGCGGACGTCGTAGTAGTGATCGTGCGGTTTGGCGCGCGATTCTGGCGTCCACTAGCGTAACAAACATCTATGGCAATTGGCTGCATCTGCTTCTTCGGGATTTCCATAAAATACTTTCAAGTCATAGTTGGCCATTGAGTTAGCACAAGGCTTTACAGTCGACTCCAGGTTTAACGAGGTCCGTCGGACTTCAGCAATTCTCCCGTTATAATTCACTGGAGTCTCGTAGCGTGCGTGCTCGTTATGCACGAATATTTCCCAATACAAATGTGCACAAATTGATCGGGACTTTGAAAATATGCTCGTTATAACGGAGTTGTCGTTATAATCGATCTTGCTATAACGGAAGTCGACTGTAGTCCGAAATTATTTTATTCTCCAGGCGTCCACTCGTGTCAATCAGAAGGAAACAGGTCATTGGCGTGAAGGGACCTGATTGAAATTAGGAACTCATAATTGTAATGAGGTCGAAAAAAGATTAGAGTTTTAGAAAATTCACTGAAAAATAATTATACCAAATTATCACCTTACCGCTTCGCTTGGCGACTTTTTCGACCTCTTTAAATCTCCGTTTAGCGACCCCGCTCTCAATGCTGTCACCTTTAGTGAACAAAACAGACGTTGATCGATAGCATTAGAATAGGAACGGGATGGGGAGAGAGTGGACTCTAGAGGGCGCTTTAGGGCCTTTCCCAAACCAACGAGATAAATTATAACAGGACCGACATATGACGCTTAACCACTGTCGTTCAGCCATGCTGGTACCCTGTAAATTGTGTGGGGACTATACAAGGACGTGTTTTGTAAACCAGCGTAGGTTAGGCTTAGGGCGCTACAGTTAGGGTTATGGTTACGGATAGAGTTGGAGTTCGGGTTGGGTTAGCGAGCGTTACTGATAGAGTTAGGATTAGGATTAGGATTAGGGTTAGGTTCAGGATTAGGGTTGTTGGGGTTAGGATTAGGATAAGGGTTAGGGTTGTTTCGTGCTTGTGCCTGTAACTACCTGAGAAATGCATGAATGAATGAATGAATGAATGAATGGGGGAGGCCTCAGCAAAACCTCGCTTCGCGCATGCGCACTTATAGCTTAGCCACGGTGGTTAGTGTCATACGTCGTGACGCTTATTAGCCTCAGTATGGGCCCTACCCAGAGCAACCGTGGAGAACAACTCAATCAGTATATCGGCGTAATCAAGAAGCTAGGATCAAATTAACCCATAGAGGGCGCTATGGGACTATTGCTCTCGACTCAGTTGGTGAACACCGTGCACAATTTGTTTTTGTTTTCAGGCATTATTTGTAAAATGGGTACCTCTTTCGTGATTTTAGTCGTATCATTCAGACAGAACATCAATGATTAAGTGTCAGTATAACTTATACTTATTGTAACTTAAAACAATAATTTAGTCACCTCCCAACGGATAATGAAACTCCCCTAAACTCTAACCAGTGATGTTTCACCCTACCCGACGAAAAATGTACCTGATATAATTGAAAAAATTGCCAAAAAACGTTGACAGGACAAGGATTTCAACCCGAGACCTCTGGTTTTGCGTACCAGTGCTCTTCCATCTGAGCTATCAAGCCCTTAGATATGGTGACCTTCCCAAATAGTTATCTAGTCTTTGCCGGGATGGGGCGCCAGTCAGAACCAATTCAACCATTAACTGCCGTATAATTATTTCCGGGATCATACCTCGCTTACATTCATATGCAAACAACAAATATTGTTGTAAACCTGGCTACAGCTGATTAACTATTAAAAACATTTCTCTGCAATAGGGCCTATAATGTGTCAAATTGTGTTACTTTATCGGTTGATGACACAGTATCGGTCAAGTGGTGATAATAGTTATTCGTGATTAGTTATTAGAGAGGTTTCAGATACGCATACGCGTACGCATACGCGTACGCATACGCGTACGCATACGTTTAGCTATCCGCACCAGTTAGTGGCCACTCCGCCGTTTCGCTATCCCGGCGTATTGGTGGTGCTGCTCGCAATCTCAACGCTGTTCAAATAAAATAATTGTAACACGACTCTGTGGTTGGTTTGCAGATATATATCGTGTCTGAACATTCACTGGCTGCGGCCAGGTTGGAAATGCATGATTTTTTTAAGTGGCCAAAGTCACAAACTAGCTGCTGCCATAGTCTCGTGTGCAATTTGGAGCCGTAGCCTGATGAGTTTGGACTCGGGGGCTATGTACTCACCGGAACGGCTGGCTATCTCGTGCCCGTCAGTCAGGACTCCGACCACCAAACTCATGACGAAGATGAAAGCCACCACTGTCGTCTTCATGGTTACCTTGCAGATGTGTGTATATCTTGTATATGGGTAGGTGGGGGGTCTCCTGGAAAATAGATACGGTAAGCCCAAAGTAAAATGACAACGACGATGACGGTCGTATAGCAACAGCAGCAACGGTAGCAGCAACAGCAGCGTCAGCAGCAACACTACATGACAACTACAGTGGATACAGCAGCAACACGTACTGGCAACCACAGCAACAGTGGCTACAGCACTAACAGCGACAACAGCAACAACAGTAACAACCTAAACACTGTCAACAACAGCAACAACGACAACACTGGCAACAGCAACAACAGTATATAGCAGCAGCTGCAGCAGCAACACCGACAACAACATACAGCAACGGGAGCAGCAGCAATAGCGTCAGCAGCACCACCGCCAACAGCAGCAACAGTGGCTACAGCAGCAACAGCTAAGCAGCAGCAGCAGCAGCGTGAACAGCAGCAACACCGCCAACCACAGCAACATAACAGCATAAACACTGTCCGAACAGCAGCAACAACGGCAACAGCGGCAACGATGGTAGCAGTAGCAGCAGCGTGGACAGCAGCAACTTCGACAACAGCAACAACAACAACAGCAGCAGCAGCAAAAATGGAAGCAGTAGCAGCAGCGTGGACAACAGCAACTTCGACAATAGCAACAACAGCAGCAGCAGCAGCAGCAACAATGGAAGCAGTAGCAGCAGCGTGGACAGCAGCAACTTCGACAACAGCAACAACAGCAGCAGCAGCAGCAAAAATGGTAGCAGTAGCAGCAGCGTGGACAGCAGCAACTTCGACAATAGCAACAACAACCGCAGCAACAATGGAAGCAGTAGCAGCAGCGTGGACAGCAGCAACTTCGACAATAGCAACAACAGCAGCAGCAGCAGCAACAATGGAAGCAGTAGCAGCAGCGTGGACAGCAGCAACTTCGACAATAGCAACAACAACAGCAGCAGCAGCAGCAACAATGGCAGCAGTAGCAGCAGCGTGGACAGCAGCAACTTCGACAATAGCAACAACAACAGCAGCAGCAGCAGCAGCAACAATGGAAGCAGTAGCAGCAGCGTGGACAGCAGCAACTTCGACAACAGCAACAACAACAGCAGCAGCAGCAGCGTGGACAGCAGCAACTTTGACAACAGCAACAACAGCAGCAGTAGAAGCAGCGTGGACAGCAGCAACACCGGCAAAAACATGCAGCAAAAGTATAGCTGCAGCATTAACAACGTCAATAGCAACAGCACCGGCGACAACAGCAACATTGGCAGCAGCAAGACCGTAAACAGCAGCAACAGCAGCAGCAACAATCATAAACAGAAACAGAGAGCAGCAAAATTATAAATCATTCGGCTGCATTCCTATTGTAGTTAATTTCCAAAGTGGTTCCCCTTCTATGCGCCTGAAACATATCTCAATATGTGACCCGGCACAACGACATGAGGAATATCCCACCAAAACACTTTTTGAGTAAACAACACCTGAATTTAAAGTATCTTCACAATTCGATTACGAATCAATTTTCTTTATTTTGTATTTTCGGAAATTTTAAGTATAAGAGGATATTATATTTTGATATAATTTGAAAGCTAATAATTTACTCTTTCACATCATTAGAAAACCTCAAAATCTCAAAAGTAGGGTTATTCCTCATTATGCTGTGCCGGGTCACTCACATATTGACTGGCCGATCCAAACGACAATATTGATCCTTTTTTGTTTCAAGCAGCATGGGGTTGTCGGGGCTTTTCCCATGCCAAAGGAAGCGCTTTGGATCTGAATAATTTCCGGTGTTATGTGGTTTCGGCGTGGCCGACACAATGAGTCTGTCATCCTGCCCAAAAAGGAACATCATTGTGGATGTAGTAAAATAACACAAACGATTGGATTGTGCTGTAATAAAAACTACGTTCAGTTAGGTTCAATGAGCCGACTTGTATGACTCCAATGCATTATGGTTTTGTAAGTGGGTCATACAATGAGGTTTTGCACGGGGGAGCTTTGGCATTCTCCAGGGATTAACACACGGAGTTTAACGAGGCAGAGGCAGAGGCAGAGGCAGAGGCAGAGGCAGAGGCAGAGGCAGAGGCAGAGGCAGAGGCATAGGCAGAGGCAGAGGCAGAGGCAGAGGCAGAGGCAGAGGCAGAGGCAGAGGCAGAGGCAGAGGCAGAGGCAGAGGCAGAGGCAGAGACAGACGCAGAGGCAGAGGCAGAGGCAGAGGCAGAGGCAGAGGCAGAGGCAGAGGCAGAGGCAGAGGCAGAGGCAGAGGCAGAGGCAGAGGCAGAGGCAGAGGCAGAGGCAGAGGCAGAGGCAGGAGGCAGGAAGCAGGAGGCAGAGGCAGAGGCAGAGGCAGAGGCAGAGACAGAGGCAGAGGCAGAGGCAGAGGCAGAGGCAGAGGCAGAGGCAGAGGCAGAGGCAGAGGCAGAGGCAGAGGCAGAGGCAGAGGCAGGAGGCAGAGGCAGAGGCAGAGGCAGAGGCAGAGGCAGAGGCAGAGGCAGAGGCAGATGCAGAGGCAGAGGCAGATGCAGAGGCAGAGGCAGAGGCAGATGCAGAGGCAGAGGCAGAGGCAGAGGCAGAGGCAGAGGCAGAGGCAGAGGCAGGAGGCAGAGGCAGAGGCAGAGGCAGAGGCAGATGCAGAGGCAGGAGGCAGAGGCAGAGGCAGAGGCAGGAGGCAGAGGCAGATGCAGAGCTAGGCAGAGGCAGAGGCAGAGGCAGAGGCAGAGGCAGAGCCAGGTGCAGGGGCAGGGGCAGGGACACTGGCAGAGGCAGGGGCAGAGGCAAAGAGGAAGAGGCAGAGACAAAGGCCTTGATGTAAAGATGCAGAGACAGAGACAGGTGCAGAGGCAGAGGCACAGGCAGAGGTATAGAGGCACAGTGATACATAACAGACACAAATCTGGAGTTACCGTCCAAGAGTAAGACTTATTCTTAAAGGTTACTCAGAAAATACAGACACTTACGTTGCAATGTTGCCGAACTCGAAGCAATCGCGAAGTGTTCGCCACAGAACTGTGAAGGGAGAACGCGAGGCGCTCGTTTTATACATGAACCCATCTTGAAAACCACGCAGCGATGCACACAACCGGATGTAACACGACACGTCGAAACTAAGGCATTCCACCACATGTATACTCATTATGATTACTCATATTGCAATTGACAAAGGTCTTAATCGCTTTACCTTCGCGTGGCCTTGAAACTGTCCGATAAAGTCATGACCACGCATGGAAGGAGCCCAGGGTAAGGGTTAATGGTGGCTCTTTTAGAGGTCGATATCCAATACTTCCATTAGGCTAGATAGTTAGTCACCCAGAAGTTGAGGAACAATAACTTGTACATTGTTCACAGTGGTAGAAAGGATTAGTCTGTATTGGAGGACTTGGTGCAGTAGGGATCGAGGTGCTGCGCTGAGAATTCCCTTTGAAAGAGACTCGTTCACATTAAAAACGGATTTATTTACTTATTGAGATCAAAAATAATTTCGGTGTTTGAGTAACGATTTCTCGAAAACTACAGCATCCCAGACCGTAAGATTTCAACATAAGGATTCTATCATGACCATCTACAAACTGTGTAAATTAGAAGGAAATCTGTGGACATCGATTTTTTCCGATCTTCCCAATGTTGTATAGGGCCTTTAAACCCACAAGATCCTGCATGTCGTGCCGTGCACAATGATCGATTTTCACTGAGAAGTTCTGTGACCTTGGCGATCAATCGGTCGGTAGGTGCAGTTTGACGGTCCGTTGTTTTGTACCAAGCATTCTGTGGTCGGTCGACCTTTAATTCGGTCGCCTGCTCTGTCGATAATTGACCCAGGTAAAAACCCTTTGTTAAATCAATTTCCAGTGGTCCATACGAAATTCCAATCTAACATATAATTGATGTCAGTTGCCTTCAGCATCAGCTAAATGTTTCGTGTTCATCGATCATGACTATAACAGGCCCAACAAGAGTTCTGAGTCATTCATTCGGAACGGGAGGATGGATTGCGTTCAAACATCCGCCTACACAGATGACGTGCTCAATCCTATTTTGTGAGTAGGCCCTCTATATTCGTTTCCTGCACGTACGTAGCCGCCAAGTTAATTTCGCCACTGTTTCAGAGTCAGCCGAATGTCTTCTGCCTGCCGTTTTCATTACGTGGCGATGATTTTACCAGTCGCATGGTGCAAGCCGCAGTTTGGGCGCAGTAGATGGCCGCGTTTTACATTTTTAGGTTATTCAACCCTGAGTGTTGCCTAACTTTATTAAGCACAAACACGGCCCATGAAGACATTTGTGACCCGGCACAGCATTATGAGGAATAACCCCACTTTGGGGATTTTGAGATTTCTAATGATGTGAAAGAGTATACCATTAGCTTTCAGATGATATCAAAATATAATATCCTGTAATACTTAACATTTCCGAAAATAAAAATAAAGAAAATTGATTTGTAACAGAATTGTGTAGATACTTTAACTTCAGGCGTTGTTTACTCAAAAAGTGTTTTGGTGGGATATTCTTCATGTCGTTGTGCCGGGTCACATTTCTTTCTCGATTGTTGCTTAACAAATTGTGAAATTTGGCAGGTTTTTCTTTAAAGGAAGATCAAAGAAGAACATCGATGTCCACAGATTTCCTTCTAATTTTCACAGTTTGCTATAGATGGTCATGATAGAATCCTCATGTTGAAATCTTACGGTCTGGGAGGATGTACTTTTCGAGAAATCGTCACTACTCAAACACCGACCAATAATTGAATACAAAATAATTATTACTCGCGAGTAATGAACTATTTCTTACAACTACAGCACGGTGCGTAAACAGTGACTCATTTGTCTACTTTCTCAGATTGTTATTTGAGCTAAAACCCTTCACAGTATTGCTTTTTTTTATATAGAATGTTTAATGGTTCAACACACAAACTGCGGCATTCTTTTGACCGTTACCAATGTTGTATAGGGCCTTTAATAAGCGGCTCATATGAAATTCGTTTCAGATCACTGCGAAGTGTATTGCGGGTGGTTGAGCAAGTCGACTACCAGCACGTGAAGTGTGCCCCCAACGACCAAGCACAGCACCCTCGATAGTGTCTTTACTGTCTTTAGCAAGACCTAAAGATGTCCCCAAAAGGTTACGTGGCAGAATTTCGACAAATAATTCATTAGCCTATTAGTCGGGATCGAGCTGATCGACACTTTTGATGTTCACATGTTTCTGTTTTGAGATCTTAGTAAAAACACACAAACGGCTACGGGATTCACCCTTTTCTTTACATAACGTCATAGGCTAAAAGACCTACATGAATCATTTTAAATAATTAACTTTGCTGTGTGACGGTAGTACAGGGTATTCATAATGAGTATTTATGACGACTATTTGTTTAGTGGTCTCGTAAAACTATGACTCAATTCCTTGTATAAGATCAGATTCATGCCAGGATTCGTAGACCGAGTGAGCAATGGGACGCGTGTAGGGCTTACGGCTACGTCACCAAAGCGGTCCACATGAGCCTATGGGAGGTTTAGAATTCGTTGGAAACGGCTGAAAGTTAAAGAGACATGTGCGGACCTATGGTTATGAGAATTGGCTGCAGCTATCATCGGCTGAAATAACTCGCTTCAGTTTGTCTCTTTTAGTTTCAAGTTTTCGTTCCTTGATTTTCAATTATGACGCGAGGAGATCATGATTTTTTTTTTTTTGGAAGTCGCCCAGGGGTGCAGCGTACAAAATCCATCCAAGATGGCTCCGTCCGCCGAGCTGATTATCATAAAGTGTGTACCCACATCTTTGTTTTAATAAGGGGTCTTTGGAGGCTAATTAACTGATACATTGTAGAACAAGTGAAGCTTAAGACAACCTGGGGGTTCACTCTTCAATTTGGTATGAAATTTGGACCATACCTGGCTTTAAATGTGGCCCTATTTGGCTGCGGAAGTGGAGGGGTCCATCTCAAAATCCTTGCAGAAATTCGGCTTGGACGACTAGACATTTTGGGGGTGTTTTTTTCTGGGGGTAATTAGCAAAAAATCGGCTAAGGGCACTAAAATTGAAAAGAATCTGAGATATGAAGGTCCAAACTACAATTTTAAGTATAGCTACAAGAACTGAGAGACTTTTGGGCATGGGATAATTGGCTTTGAAAGTGAGTGTTTTTGTACAGTGTTCAATGGGAGCTCTATTTAGTGTTCTGCACCCCCAGTTTCAGCTGAACACCGCCCCCTATTGGCAGGATGATACATTGCTTTCGAAGTTATTATCAAGTAATTATCCCTGACTTTTTTCGTCAAACTTTTTGTCGAACAATAAGAAAAGTCATTGATGTCTGTTCAGGCGAAGCGGCTGCAGTTATTCTCCCATTTCGCTTCCTGCAGCTCGGTGCGACATCTCCGCCGGCCTCGTTGAGCTTGAGACAAGACTACCACCACGAAAGGTCAGTAGGTCAGGTCAAAGTACAAGGCTCAAATTTGTCAACAGGTTGCAAACTTGCCGCAAGTACACAGAAAGTGGATGGTTGAAATTGCAGTTTAGTGGGTGAAGCCGATGGCGAAAAGCAGGCTTTGAAGAGAGACGCTTTTCGAACGTGGTTTGAAGGTATCGGAGTGAACCTTGCACAACTTTTTCATGAGGAAATACGTAATTCTTGAGGTAAAACAGGGCGTCAGATCTCCGGTCCCCTTTGATTTGATAGGAATACGATAGAGGGAACCCGGGACCTGGGCCCCGTGTAAATCGCGTAGAATGTAGACGTTAACTTGGAGTACCGGGGTAAACGGAAAGATTTTAGTTTTTAAATTCATTTTAGGTGATTATTGTACTTTTGTAGGCATTGGTGGGCTCTGTTTGACACGATGGAGTCAACATGCAGACAGTTTGATGCAGTGATGCACCTCACTGCACCTGTCATAATAATTAATGCACCACACATACCGGTAGTCCCACTAGTAGTAGTAATATCGTGGGAACCCCCGTTTTCGACGCTACACGTTTTCGACGCTTAGCCTTCTAACTCACATCGCACTATGAAAACAACTCCATATAACGATCTCAGACTTCGTATCTTACAGTTGGTTTCCTGCTCTTGTCCGTCACCGAAAATGTGGAAATTTAAGGCTTTTCCAGTAGGCCAAACTCGTGTGATTCAAAAAGTTGCTCTTTTGGGGTCTATTTTCCTAGGTACAAAATTGGCAGTTGCTTCGAAGCTCCAGTTTTCTTTATTGTTGGTCCTAAAAAAAATCTGAGTATACCATAACAAACCCCAACATCCGTAGAAAAAAAATATATCACGCAACTTGAAGCAGTCCGTTCAGGGTAAAAACTATGGAGCCTCCTATAGGGCGTCTCGCTTATATATTTTTTTAAATTTATTTTTTATTATTATTTAAAGACAAAAAGTAACATGGCCCAATAGGCTTTTTTTTTAAATGAAAAAAATAAAAGGGCAGCTAGAGAAAGTACCAAGAAGGAGGAAATGTGTCTCTGGAATGACATTGGGAAAGGTCATAACTGAAGAAGCAGCGAGAAAGAGGATTGTGGATTTTTTTTTAAACGTCACAAAAGAAGACATCAACCAGACCAATACGTTTTAAGCATAAATTATGAATGATTTGAGGAAAGTGTTAGAAGCAGTGTGGAAAAACAAAAACAAAGATGAACACAAAAAAACATACAGGGAAGAATTTTACAGTGCCACACAGCATTTTGAGTTATTTTAAGAATTTATTTTGCGTTTGGCTGCACTGGGACACCTTACTAAACACCACTGACGAAAATAGGTGACGATGCTTACTGCGCGGTGCGCCGCGGACGTCAACAAAACCGGGTAATCTTACGGAAGTGACAGGCTTGATCAACCCTCTCTATGATTATTCTAATAGTCTGTGGTGTGGAGAAAGTGACTGAGACCTCTTTTAGTGTGATACTTTCGTCCACATTGTTCAGTTTGAAGAAAAGTCTTTATATCGTCGAAAACCGGTTTTTGGAGGATACAGTAGCACTACTAGTACTACTAGTAGTACTAGTAGTACTGGGCCGCTAGGAGCTCCCCTTAAACGAGTTTTGAGATTGTCTGTCGCAGTGCGACACTACCCCCAGAACTGTGGGGTTCTACGTCGTCCGCTGCTCTCCCGACCGGAACCCCACAGATAACTAGGCTTTTTCCCCATAGGCTTCTGTGTAATGTTCACAAGTGCTGTGGCATAGGGATTAGCAGGTTCAGCATAACTCATAA
Organism: Luidia sarsii; assembly: GCA_949987565.1. Classification (NCBI taxonomy): domain Eukaryota; kingdom Metazoa; phylum Echinodermata; class Asteroidea; order Paxillosida; family Luidiidae; genus Luidia; species Luidia sarsii. The sequence continues at coordinate 516,901 of OX465121.1, forward strand.
AATGCTGCTTCATTTGGCCCAAAATTTCTAGCAAATGTGGTTTACATACCACGCACCTGTGTGCAACTGTCCATGTGGCGAAAATGTGTCGATTTCCCCCAAAAAATTGGCCAAAACCTCCTGGTTTGGTCGCAAGATCCAAACGGCAGCGCCGCAACTGGCAGTCTGGTCCCCTGTACGTCTTCGCAGCAAGGCGCTATACCGTACTACAGCCATTTCCCTTTATTCCTCCATGATTGATCTGATTGAAAGTATAGTTTAAAAAGCTACGTACTGTCCGCACTTTACTTATCGTCTCAGTAAAAGCGACCAGGTAACTTTTCCTGGGCAGCAGTTGGTTCTAGTTGGTTCTAGTAACCGCTGGACTCAGGAAAAGTTACTGAGATGAAAACGTCCCACTGTAGGCTGTCCGCACTGGACTTAAAATGGGAAAGTTCCCATCGTCTGAGTAAGTTCAGTGCGGACAGGGCTTAAATCAGTTAATAATGTACTTTCATTCCTTGTTTTCAGGCTAGTGGAACACATTTTATTGTAGGCTGAACAATGATGCAAGCCGCAAAGCATCTGCAAAGATGGTCCCCTGCTCTCAGCCAGTGGAGCTCAGTACTGTACAGCACTGACAAGAACCATCTGCACACCGGCCAATACATGGCTACTAATAACGGTAAGTGGCATGGTATCAAAACCCCTGGAGGGAAAGTTGGTAAGATCGAAAAACAGACATGTTCACAGATTTACATGGAGCTTATACAGTTTGAAGATGGTTATAGTAGAAACCTCTCACTGAAATATTTCTGCCTAAAATGCTGTATTTTTGGAGAAAAGAGGAAAGAAATCAATTACGTCTCACCCCTAGATAAATAAAAAAAAAAAATTCGGAACAATTTGTTGAATGCTGCATTTTCGCGAAACAAATGACGTGGTTTTCACTATTTTCTCGAGACTCGGTTGGCGGTTTGAGCTGAAATTTTCACAGGTGTGCTATATCATGCACATGTTGGATCAGAAAACATAATTATGGATGCTATTCTTTGACCTCGACCAATGTTGTGTTATCCCTTTAGTTGGAGTCGAATCGCAATTAGTAGTACTCCACTATTAGTGAGACTTTTCTAAATGATCATGTTTATTTGTCACGCGTTGCATTTGGGAATGCTCCGCTGAATCGGACTGTTTAAAAAAAATACAAAATCCCACAGTGCACTGCTCACGCTTTGACTGACAGGAAGTGCTGTGCTTGTGTAAATACGCCGCATCTCTTGAGACACTTTTCAACTCGAAGTAGGCCTATACAGTTGGAATGACGTGATTTGTAGCGTGGTGATTGCGTATAGTCTCGATCTAGTCTCGACTTTGATGACTGCAGCCCACTTCCTAAACAACTCAGGTCTCTTGTCCTTGTTGGGAACTGCATGGAAAGATTTCCCCAGCTTTTTCCCGCTGGCATTTTGACATCCAAAAGCCTGGCAGTACACCCGACCGTTCAGCTCGCGAGTGTATAACTGCACGCAGTATATACATGTACATCCGTCCGGGCCCATGCGGGAGTTTTCCGTTGCGATGTCATACCCCCCCACAGTGACTGGACGGATGTACCCCTACTACATGTACAGTACATACTGCGTGCAGTTATACACTCGCGAGCTGAAGGATCGGGTGTACTGCCAGGCTTTTGGATGTCAAAATGCCATCGGGAAAAAGTTGGGGAAATCTTTCCATGCAGTTCCCAACAAGGACAAGAGACCTGTTTGACATCCAAAAGCCTTGCAGTACACCATCGTTCAGCTCGCGAGTGTATAACTGCACGCAGTATACATGTAGTAGGGGTACATCCGTCCGGGCCCATGCGGGAGTTTTCCGTTGCGATGTCATACCCCCCGCAGTGACTGGCGGGCCATTCGAAAAAAATTCTACCAACGAATTCCATGATTTTTCACTCATAGCACATGAGTAGCACATAGGTAATTGTAGGTTGTTTTTAACACCCAATCAGATAAGCCACCATTTTTTCTCTGGGTTTCATTCCCCTTTAACCAAATACCAATTTATTTGACAGATTTGCTGCGTATTCACCCCAAAGTGCGGTCGGCTTTAGCGGCAAATGAGCCTGTGGTCGCCTTGGAGAGCACCATTATAACGCACGGAATGCCACAGCCACATAACCTAAGGTATAACTCCGTAGCAACACACGGCATGCAATGCCCTCTCAACCCTTTCGGTGCTGAATTACTGTGCAGAGGTCAACCCATAGATACTGAATTGATATTGACACTGCATATTGTAAGAACTCCACAGCGTTCTGTAGGTCTGAGCCTTAAGATCTCTGTGGCATTCTGTTTGGCCGAAAGGGTTAATATAACAACTTTCTGATAATCCTTCTTTTGTGTTCACTCCTCAACATTTCTCTCTTTGATCTTTCTTCCTCTTCTCACTAATCCCTACCCTACTCCTTGCCCTTCCCTTTGATCTCGCCCTACTATCTTTACTCTTTGTCCTTTGTTTCTCATCCGTGTCCTATTACTCTCTTCCCCCTTCCTTCGTGTACATGTATCCATTTTGTCCTTGTCACTCTGCCTTTGAGAAAGATCCTGCTAGGATCGAAACGTCAGGCCCACTAAATTTTGAAACATTATCAAGTTGAAAAGTTTGCGATGACACCTTGTAACATTTCTCTTTTGAGGAGTGTGGGTCTGAAAAGAGCTGGTAACTCAACATTTTGACAGTCTCCTGATAACGGGCAGAGGCTACACTACCCGAAACGTTGAGTTACCGGCTCTTTTCACAGCCACAATCCTTGGAAGAGAAGTGCTACATGGTGTCACCACAAACTTTCCACTTCTTCCACCATTTAAGTCTAACATTATCCACTTCGCGCCGGGACCTCCGAATCCGGAGCTCCGTTGGCTTGACTATGCGGCGGGGCCCTCCGATTCCGGGCACCACTATTGTCCACATTTTAAACAAAGACTCTTTTCAGCTCAGAACAAAGCCAAATGAATTGCAAGATTAGCAGCAGTAATTGTGCAACTGTGGGACCTTTACTGTGGAGGATCAAGGGATACCATGCTGCCACTGAAAGCACGCTGGAGACATGGTGTTGGCATGCCACACAGCCCAACGGTCGTCGGTCAGACAGTGGAATTCCACCCACATTCCTCACCGCAATCTGTACGCTCGGTTGTGGCCGACCAACTCTAAGATTTGACTGCCTGGATTGGAGGCTGGAGTCTGCGGTCAGGGATTGACAGTACCGTACACGCACGCACACACACAGGTCCATTACGCTCCATTGACGACGCACAATGGGCCCTTTTTCGAATGGATAATCTCTTGACAAAAGCCAAGACGACGGCCGAATTGTGAACTTAGTCAGTAGTTTGCATTAATTTTTTTTTCTTCACCTTTTCCACATTGAATATTCAGAACGGCTCAGGAAGTGGAAGATATCGTGGCTAGTCATGGGTGTACACCAGCCACTGTAGGGGTGCTCAACAGGAGCCTGTGCGTTGGAATGGGCACGTCGGATTTAGAGCACTTGGCAAATGCTCCGCATCCGATCAAAATATCCAGACGGGACATTGCATGGGCACTGAGCCAGGTAGGACACGGGATGAGTCTTGACACAATTGGTAGACAGGGTTATCACGCACCGACCCTTTGTCTACCCACATCAGGTGAATGAATACAACTAGTAGACAGGGTCATCACGCACCGACCCTTTGTCTACCCACATCTGAGGTGACTGTATACAACTGGTAGACAGTCATTAGAGCTGTTCCCACTACGAAAATAATCGCGATTTGAATCGCGATTAAAAACTTTTTTGGGTGCGTCCACACAGGCCAAAAAATCGGGTCTCAAGAAATGGTGGATGCATCCTTGAGGGTGGCCCATGCAGGGAACCATATAAACAAGCACGGCACTTCCTGTCAATCAGAGCGTGAGCAGTGCATTGTGCGATTCAGTGGAGCGTTCCCACACACACCTTGTCGCAAATGAACGCGATTATTTAAAAAAAAATCTCACTAATAGTGGTTTCTGAATCGCGATTCAAATCTCCCTAATAATCACATTTATTGTGTCCACACACGCAAAAAAAGTGGAGTTTGAATCGGGATTCAAATAATGATCCAAAAAATAATCAGGTTTATTTGGTGTAGTGGAAACAGTCCTATTGCACACCAACCCTTTGTCTTCCCACATCAGGTGACTCAATACAATTGGCAGAGATCACCAAACCTTTGTCTACCCACATCAGTTGACTCAATACAGTCGGTAGACAGTGTCATCGCATACCAACCCTTTGTCTACCTTACCTTACATTACCATTGTCTCTTTTCTGAATGCATGCTAGGGTTTATCTGGAGGTACCACAGTGTCCGGCACCATGATAGCTGCACAGCATGCTGGGATACACGTCTTTGTGACTGGTGGGATCGGAGGCGTTCATCGCGGCGGAGAGACAAGTCAGTCAACTCCATACATTTGGTTTGTGGTGTAGTGACACTATGGACATCTAAACCGTGAAAATGGGGTGAAAATGTCATTTAGCCGTGAAAAGTAAATTCACCATGTTTTCATCCCTATTTCATGGCACACAGTTTTCACGGTCATTTTCACGGTGTTTTCACCAGTGGTCTCCAAGGCCACATCCCTGGTGGTAAATGGCTAGAGGCAATTTAGAAGTATCTGGGAGTGACAGTTACAAAGACATCATACATTACCGCTATGGGGGCTGTTGGTCCCTACTGGTAATTGAATTAGCCATCCCTCAAGGCTGGAGCTTGCCACCCTAGATATTCACATTTTTTTTCACGGTCTCTTAAGTGACCTGAAGATGTCCTTATCAGGTCAGAAAGGCGATTATTCAGGTCAGAGAGTCAGAGAGACGATTATTTTCACGGTGAATTCACTGTAAAATGCACCGTGAAATCACAGTGACTGTTTAGTTTCACGGCGATATGACTTTTTTACCCCTCTTTCACAGTTTAGATGTTCATAGTGTGAGGGAAAACTGGTCTTGCTAGTAGAGACAGGTATCCAGTCTGTGTGCTTTCTGGCTTTCTGAAGGAAAGCATATCAGCATGTGGCAATCAGGCAAAGTACATGGAATACAGTGCTAGCTACATGTACATCAGTACATGTCAGGTCAGACAAATCCTCATTGAATTACATTCTTACATTCTTACAATACATGTACCTGCACAAATCTCCAGGCAATTGAACAAAGCACTGAGCATCCAGTGCTTACTGTACTTTGAGTGGGGCAAACCCTCCTACATTTGTACATGTACTTTCACAAATTTCGAGGCAATCGAACAAAGCACTGAGCATCCAGTGCTTACTGTACTTTGAGTAGGGCAAACCCTCCCTGAATTACTCATACATTCGTACCTTCACAAATCTCCAGGCAATTAAACAAAGCACTGAGCATCCAATGCTTTTTGTACATTGAGTAGGGCAAACCCTCACTGAATTACTCATACATTCGTACCTTCACAAATCTCCAGGCAGTTGAACAAAGCACTGAGCATCCAATGCTTTTTGAACATTGAGTAGGGCAAACCCTCCCTGAATTACTCATACATTCGTACCTTCACAAATCTCCAGGCAATTAAACAAAGCACTGAGCATCCAATGCTTTTTGTACATTGAGTAGGGCAAACCCTCACTGAATTACTCATACATTCGTACCTTCACAAATCTCCAGGCAGTTGAACAAAGCACTGAGCATCCAATGCTTTTTGAACATTGAGTAGGGCAAACCCTCACTGAATTACTCATACATTCGTACCTTCACAAATCTCCAGGCAGTTGAACAAAGCACTGAGCATCCAATGCTTTTTGTACATTAAGTAGGGCAAACCCTCACTGAATTACTCATACATTCGTACCTTCACAAATCTCCAGGCAGTTGAACAAAGCACTGAGCATCCAATGCTTTTTGTACATTGAGTAGGGCAAACCCTCACTGAATTACTCATACATTCGTACCTTCACAAATCTCCAGGCAGTTGAACAAAGCACTGAGCATCCAGTGCTTTTTGTACATTGAGTAGGGCAAACCCTCATCGAATAACACATTCTTTAATTCACAAATAGTCAGGCAATTGAACAAAGCACTGAGCATACAGTGCCGACTACAGGGTAGTATGTGACAAACCCTCATTGATCTCGACGAAGCAACACTCGACGAAGCAACACCATCATAAACAGTGTAGCTGCGATGGATTGATCTGCCGCTGTACAAACTCAGTGCACTGCATGACTAGCTTGGTTGGTCCGGTCTTAGCTGGAATTGTGCCACCATGACTACGCCGTGAGCACCTGCTGCTTGTTATAATACAACTTCCAGGCCAGTCAAGCATTATTGACTGTCTTTCTGAAGACTTAGACCGATTTTGTGACATTATCCCTTTGCCTCTATTATATCCACTGTACTGGGTGACCTTAATATGCATTTTGAAGGTTGGCTCCCACAGGAAACAATGCTGAGTCTCATTCCTAACTATCTCTGGAATAAACATACAAAGTCAAGTTACAGTTCCGAGCGATATACTGAGGGAAATATTAGTGTGTGTGATTATTGTGAGTGATTATTGTTTGCTATACGGATTCAATATGGGTCACATAATATTGTTGGGTTCACAGAGGAAATCCATGGGGTGAAGACCTGGACTTTGCGCTACTGCCTATATAGGTGCTCGCGGCGATGTAGTCCTGGAATTGCGCCACCAAGACTACGTTGCGAGCACCTGACAGACAAGCTGACAACCAAATCCCTGGCCGATGATGACCACCCCTTGCACAAAATAACGACAGAATCCCAGGACCTCGGTCGACAACGCCTCTGATCGCGCCGACCTTTCTCCCGACACGCAGCCGCCTTCAGCAGATCAGACTTGAGCCTCATTCAGGAGTCGGTGGGGAAAAGAGCTGGGAAGAGACGATTCACCCACGGCAGTTCACTGAGTTGGCATAAAAGCTCCTGTGCGGGCTCTGAACTACCTCGGAGGGAGTGGGTAACACTCAATCGACTGCGAACTGGGGTTGGCAGATTCAGCGCCAACATGCATCGCTGGAAACTTCGCGATTCACCAGCATGCACCTGTGGTGCAGATGAGCAGACGGCAGATCATATCATCTACAACTGCCCTGACCTCCAACCACCTAACGGGATGACTGACCTATCCAGCCCAAATGATGAGCAAATCAACTGGCTTACCCAACTCAGAGAAATAGCCTGACTTACACTACCTACTAACTCATACGAAAGAAAGAAAGCGGACGGCAGATCATATCATCTACAACAGCCCTGACCTCCAACCACCTAACGGGATGACTGACCTACATGTATCAAGCCCAAACGATGAACAAATCAACGGGCTTACCCAACTCAGAGAAATAGCCTGACTTACACTACCTACTAACTCATACGAAAGAAAGAAAGCGGACGGCAGATCATATCATCTACAACAGCCCTGACCTCCAACCACCTAACGGGATGACTGACCTATCAAGCCCAAACGATGAACAAATCAACGGGCTTACCCAACTCAGAGAAATAGCCTGACTTACACTACCTACTAACTCATACGAAAGAAAGAAAGCGGACGGCAGATCATATCATCTACAACAGCCCTGACCTCCAACCACCTAACGGGATGACTGACCTATCAAGCCCAAACGATGAACAAATCAACTGGCTTACCCAACTCAGAGAAATAGCCTGACTTACACTACCTACTAACTCATACGAAAGAAGAAGCTTGGTTGGTCCAGTAGGTCAGACCTTGATACCATAAAGCACGAGACGTGGGTTTGAATCCTGCTCGAGCTGCCTGCGGGTTCTACTGTCAGCAGGCAATCAGGCAAAGCACTTGGGCCTGAAATTCTTAGCTACATGTTTTGTTGGATGGGCAAATTGCATGTTATGTTTTTGTGTTCTTGTCGATCTGCTGTTGGGAAAGGTCCTGCTGGGATCCAAATATTTGAATGTTTTGAGTCTTCAAAAAGAATTGAAAATTAAGGGAAAAATATCTGTATATCACAGCAACGTGTCAGACCTCTCTTGCTATTGAAGTCTGCATTTGTCTATCTGTTATGTGACAGGCATGGATGTAAGCGCTGATTTGACCGAGTTAGGCCGCACTCCTATAGCTGTCATCTCAGCCGGTATCAAGTCCATCTTAGACATTCCCAGAACCTTGGAGTATCTGGTAAGTGGGACAGAGAGATGCTCTGAGATTTCAGAAGTCGATTTGGGAATGCTGTAACTTATCCAAATTTTGGAGGGGCCTGACATTTCGATCGGAGAAGGACCTTTCCCAAAGGCCGAGAGAATGCCGTAGACAGGTAGATCGGTCGACAGAGTCATCGCACACCTACCCTTTGTCTGTGCACATCAGCTGGCTGCCATGGCTGGGGGCCATCGCAACCCAACCCTTTGATCTCCCTACCTCGGTTGAGTGAGTACAATGATATGACCATCACTCCATTATAGTCAATGAAGACCAGACCAACATCAAAATCATGAAGTCGTGTCAGTGAATGGTTAAATGGTTGAATGGTTTCGCTGTGAAACTAAAAAGTCACTGTGATTTCATGGTGCATTTTACAGTGAACTCAATGTGAAAATAATCACCTCTCTGACCTGATAAGGACATCTTCAGGTCACTAAAGAGACCCCAAAAAACCCGTGAATATCTAGGGTGGCAAGCTCCAGCCTTGAGAGAAGGCTAATTCAATTACCAGTAGGGACCACCAGCCCTCATGTAAAGTCTGTCACTCTCAGATACTTCTAAATTGCCTCTAGCAATTTACCACCAGGAATGTGGCCTTGGAGACCACTGGTGAAAACACAGTGAAAATGAATTGGCTAACTGTGTGCCATGAAATAGGGGTGAAAACAGGGTTAATTTTCTTTTCACGGCTAAATGATATTTTCACCCCATTTTCACGGTTTACATGTTCAAAGTGAAATGACCTCATTAAATGCCTGTCAGTCAGAGTGCGAGTGGTGCATTGTGGAAACAAATGGTGTGATTCATCTCAGCATTGCAACACACATTGCGTTGAAAATGATTATAGTATTTGGAAAAGTCTCACCGACAGTGGAGTCCGAATTGCGATTCAAATCCCACTAACAATCATGTTGATTGTATCCTCACACACACACACAAAGGGGAATCGTGATTCAAATCGAGATACAAATAATCGCGTTTACTTGGGACGGTGGATACAGCCCTATTGGAGCACTGACACTGCTGATGGAGTACCGATATGTTCAGTAGTAATGAAGGGGTTCATTGCGGTGGTGTAGACAAGTAGAAAGGGTGATCAAAGTCACGCGATGTGTCGTTGCTGGTGGCGACGTTTCGGTTGCTAACTGCTAACCTTCATCAGGCAACTGAAGAATGTGCGCTGCACGATCACTACTACGACGTCCGCAAACCGGTACACAGGAACCGGCGAAGCGGATAAAAAACGGACGCCGCAACGCACATTCTTCAGTTGCCTGATGAAGGTTAGCAGTATAAGCAACTGAAACGTTGCCACCAGCAACGACACATCGCGTGACTTTGATCACCCTTTCTACTTACCGATATGTTGTTGTTGCAGTGAAACCTAATGCACTCCTTCAAGCTGGCCGATGTGATTCGGCAGTTGGACTGACGCGGCTGTCTTTGCCCATCTTTTTTTTTTTGGACAGGAGACGCAAGGGGTTACCGTGGCAAGCTTTGGTGCCAGTAGGGACTTCCCTGCCTTCTTCACCCCGTCCAGTGGATACCAGGCACCCGTCAACGTGACAACAGCCAGAGAGGCAGCTGAACTTATAGGTCAGGCAGCGACTCGCGAATGGAGAAGATGAAGACTTTGGTCAGGTTCACCAAGATCTTTGCACCGGGACCTCCGAATACACCGATCCAGTAGGCCACGGCCCTTGACAAATTGATGCCATTTTATCCGACATAACGTTTTAAAATTTGTATTCTTTACTGCACACTTTTTGCTGTGTTTACTTGTGTTTCGTATGTACCAGGCAATTCCTTTGGAAAACCCTAGTTCTATCCTTATAACCATGGTCAAGCTGTGTTTATATTTTCACTGTAATTCTGACTCTCGATACCCTCGCAAGAGAGTAGATTTTTGGCCTTTTCCAAATCCAAAGTCCAACGAAGAGAAGTGCTTTCGGTGGTTGCGGGCATGCAGCGGGCGCGCACAGCATGTGGGCGATCGTGACACGTGCGCATGTGCGCGGTTGCTATGGTGGGCGTGGCCTAGATCGGTGTATTCAGGGCATCGGTGGTGTTGCAATGCGCCGGCCCCTCTGAATCCGGGCATTTGTCCATGTTCTATTGTGCACACTGCACAGTAATGCTTGAACTAAAGAGGGCAGCAAACCATTGCACCATCAGCACTGTGCTGTGGGTAAGTCTATCCTGAGATTTCTCACGCTTAGCAGTGGAAGTGTTAACCACTTCGTGCCGGGACCTGCGATTTCGGAGCGCCAGTGGTGTTGCTATGCACTGGGCCCTCCGAATCCGGGCACCACTATTGTCCATTAAGTTTTAAGCAAAGACTCTTTTCAGCCTACCACAAAACAATCTGCAGCATGGTGAAAGCCACACAGATATCCAATTGTGCCAAGTTTGACTCTCTAGTACACATAGTGTACTCGTATTGATTCATTTCACCTAGATGTGCATACTTGCTTTTGGGTGTGAAAACTATTTAAAGCCATTTTCAACTTTGATTTTTCATTGTGTTTAAGTATTGGCATTTGAACATTTTCCCCGTGTTTGTCCACAGATTACAATTTGTCGTTGGAGTTGAACAGTGGTATTCTGATAGGTGTTCCCATACCAGGCAGCCTTGCTGCAGAGGGCCAGGCAATAGAGGGCGCTATTCAAACTGCAGTCCAAGAAGCAAGGTAACCACAGACATAAATAACCTAAAGACGGACAACAGCGGGCGCAAGACCTTAATTTCAGGACGCGTGAAAAACCATGGGCAAACTTGTTCGTCAGGTCACACG
>OX465121.1:530438-605936 GCA_949987565.1 Luidia sarsii
GGAGACGAACTTACTAGTCACATACAGAATTTGTGGTCAGCCTTGAGGTTGTGCGCTTTGCACTGGCCCTGCATTGTCTCTATTGTCTATCAGCCGTAAATACTGCACTGTCTCATGCGCAGTAGTGCACTTTATCGTCTCAGAATTTTGATCGCCTCGCTCGGCTGCTTTTGGTCTGTATGTGACGTCACATGCTCACAGGGGGAATTTTGGGGGGCGGGGCGAACATGGACTTTTTTCAATGTTTTTGGGCAAAATTAGGTGCTAACAAAATTGATATACAAAAATGTTGCAAACTGCTTACTGACTAAAATTACCAAAATGCAAATCATAAAATTTAGTGGGCCTGACGTTTCGATCCTAGCAGGACCTTTCTTGAGAAAGGTCCCGCTAGGATCGAAACGTCGTGCTAACAAAATTGTTCAAAATCAATCCTGTATTGATTATATTGTGAACATTACCTAAGGAGAGTTTTTAGCTTTTTTTTCAAATCCTATTTCTGTATTCCTTTAACTGTTCCCTCTCCTCAGACATTGCCCTGATTAAGAATAACGCGGCCGTTGGCAGCAAGATTGCCGCTGAGCTGTCCCACATCCGACGCAAAAAGGCCAGGGGGCCGAGGCTGAATCGACCAATAGCCTCCGCCTTTACATCGTCGGCAACCAGCCCACGTGGAAGGCCTGTTGTGATTGGTGGAAGTAATGTTGACTTGGTTTCATCCGTTAAAAAAGAAAAGATAATTGTAATAATTCATTTTTCATGTGTTTTTCATACCAAAATCTAAGAAATATATTGTAAGCTCTTAACTCTTAACTATTCCCGTGGAAAATGTGTGAAATGGGGTTGTTGAAATTGTTTTCATTTCAAGTTATGAGAAATTGAAATTTTTATGTCATGAAAAGTTAAGACGTTATATGTGTTTGTACGTGTACAGTAAAAAGACAGAAAGAAGTTGTTCATGAAATTTGTTTATAGGTGCACATGCATATATCATACATAGTATTCATCAATAGTGTCTACATGACCTCTTTATGTGCAAGTATTATACCTCATGCATATGCATCAACAATGTCTGCCTCTACATGTGCATCATCTTTATTCCTCGTACATATGTATCAACTATTTTATGCCTTATACATGTATACATGCAAGGGTTATACCTCATGCATATGCATCAAATGTTTCAAGTCTTGTGTGCAAATGTACAACTACATCTCAGTCATACATATGCATCAACTGCTTGATAACTCATACATATGCATCAAATGTTTCAAGTCTTGTGTGCAAATGTACAACTACATCTCATATATATGCATCAACTGCTTTATAACTCATACATATGCATCAAATGTTCCATGCTCCTTCTTGGTATACATGATTAGCATAGGCATGAAGTCTTTTATTCAGCATTTTATATTGTATCTGATGACTGTGTGTGCCTGCAGTTTGGTGATGGGACCAACGATGGTAGAATCAATGTCAGCCTTGGTGGTGTGGGACGTAACATAGCGGATTGTCTGTCTCGTCTGGATGCTTCTCCATTCTTCATATCAGCCATAGGCCCTGACAACCAGGGACAGACACTACTCAACCTATCTACCCACATGGTATGTACTGGAATGTGTAAGGGCTATGACTATGACTATGGCAATGGTTAAGACCATTGGCTAGGGCTTTCCTATGCACAGGCGTCTTGTATGCCTCAATGCAGACTGACCTCTGTTGTGTGTAGCAACAGTTTGAAGCCTGTATCAACAGTTTGAAGCCTGTTGCATCAGTTTGAAGCCTGTAGCAACAGTTTAAAGCCTGTAGCAACAGTTTGAAGCCTGTGGCAACAGTTTGAAGCCTGTAGCAACAGTTTGAAGCCTGTAGCAACAGTTTGAAGCCTGTAGCAACAGTTTGAAGCCTGTGGCAACAGTTTGAAGCCTGTACAGTTTGAAGCCTGTAGCAAAAAATGAAGCCTGTAGCAACAGTTTGAAGCCTGTAGCAACAGTTTGAAGCCTGTAGCAACAGTTTGAAGCCTGTGGCAACAGTTTGAAGCCTGTAGCAAAAATTTGAAGCCTGTAGCAACAGTTTGAAGCCTGTAGCAACAATTTGAAGCCTGTGGCAACAGTTTGAAGCCTGTGGCAACAGTTTGAAGCCTGTAGCAACAGTTTGACTCCCATAGCAACAGCTTGAAGCCTGTAGCAACAATTTGAAGCTCGTTGATCGTAAATTTGATGTAGTTTTTTTTACAATGAATTTCGTCGTATACACAATAAATGCCCAAGCAAAGATAGTACTCATTTTTTTCCCTTTGATAAGCTACATGAAATCCATTTTATCGCTAAGGGATAGAATGATTGATACTCGGCCAGAGATCCGTAGCTCCCGGATGGCAGGAATGCAACTGGACGCTCACTTCTGCTCACCACGATGGGCCGGGGGGCATACTCAGAATGTAGCGGGACACGTGGCCAGATTGTAAACACAGGGTCCTTGCTTTTGAGACCTGTTTTCAACTGGACAAGGCCAGTTAGTTGCAGTCCTCAACAGCAAATCCAATTTGTTACTGTTGTTTGGTTCACTTTTCTTTCTGTGCTTACTTTTCAACGTGCCATAGGAAGTAAATTGTTCCTCCATTCCTCCAAAGTGCCACGGAGGACTCCTGGTTGCTGTTATATAGTTTTCCGATCTTCCCAATGTTGAATTAGGCCTTTAAACGGATGAAAGAAAGAAAGACAAAGCCGGAGCCTGAGCCTAAGCCGGGTTTTGGAAAAGGGCCCAGGTTCCCTTTTGCTTTTTTTCCCCGTACCTTTTCCTCAATCTCACCTGAAAGTTCTTGCACTTTGTTTGCTCGCCTGTAGAGTGAGCACTGTTGTTTGGTTTGTCTGGCAGGATACGTCGGGTATATCCGTACTGCAGGAGCAGTCCACGTCCACGTATTCATGTGTAATGGACAGCCAAGGGCAGCTGGTGATTGGTGTAGGAGATATGGCAATTGTGAACCATATATCTCCATCATACGTAAGATGTGTAAACATAGCTAGTGATGACATGGATGAGTACGGTAATAGCACTATGAACATCTAAACCGTGAAAAGGGGGTGAAAATGTAATTTTGCCGTGAAACTAAAAAGTCACTGTGATTTCACGGTGCATTTTATAGTGAATTCATCTTAATTGAAAGTAATCGCTTCTGACCTGATAAAGACATCTTCAGGCCACTAAAGAGACCGTGGAAAAACCGTGAATATCTAAGGTGGCAAGCTCCAGCCTTGAGGGATGGCTTATTCAATTACCAGTCGGGGCCACCATCCCCCATGGAGGTACAGTATGGTGTCCTGTATGGTAACTGTCACTCCCAGATTGCCATAATTGCCTCTAGCCATTTACCACCAGGAATGTGGCCTGGGAGACCACTGGTGAAAACACCATGAAAATAACTTGCCTATCTGTGTGCCATGAAATAGGGGTGAAAACACGGTGAATTTTCCTTTCACGGCTAAATGACATTTTCATCCTATTTTCACGGTTTAGATGTTCATAGTGTAGATACTTAACCACTTCGCGTGGGGACCTCCAAATCCGGAGCTCCATTGGCTTGACTATGCGACGGGGCCGTCCGAATCCGGGCACCACTATTGTCCACATTCTAAACAAAGACTCTTTTCAGCTTAGAACAAAGCAATACGAATCAGTACAAAGACCCTTTTTGACGCAAGTTGCCACATGGATTGCGAGATTAGCAGCAGGAATTGTGCAATTGTGGGACTTTTACTGTGGAGGATCAAGGGATACCGCGCTGCCGCTGAAAGCACGCGGGGGACATTGTCTTTGCATGCCACACAGCCCAACGGTGGTCGGTCTGGCATTGGAATTCCCCCCACATTCTTTACCGTAATCTGTACGCTCGGTTGTGGCCGACCAACTCAAAGATTTGACTGCCTGGAGTGGAGGCTTGAGTCTGCGGTCAGGGATTGACAGCACCGTACACGCACACACCCACACAAGTCCGTTACAGTCAATTGACGATGCAGAATGGGCACTTTTTCTCTTGACAAAAGCCACAACGACGTCCGAATTGTGCCAGGTTTTACTATCTTGTACCCGTAGTAAATCCTTATCGATTTATTTCACAGAAATATATTGTTCCGATTGTTTTAGCGAGATTTTAAAATGATGCATTGTTAAGAAAAACCTGTATGGCGGTCATCAGCGCTGAAAAAAACCCCGGCGCGAAGTGGTTAACCCTAACTCAACCCCATCCCTCAGGCAGTAATCTACCAAGAAAGTCCTGGATACATTTGAACAGACTGCGGTCTGGGGCATTGGCGCTATACAGCAAACCATGAAGAAATTGGGGAATCGTGCACTCTGACCTCTGTCCATGTGGACAAATGCAAACCCTGTGATGTGATCCCCATGTCCACTTACAGAAGTAGATAAACCAGAACTGGTTAACTACATTGTACTTCAGTAACTGTCAATTTTGACTTCTATGTTGACATATGAGTGAAGAAGAACCTTAACTTGTAACTAGGCCGGCGCGGAGGGGGGGGGGGCTGCCATTTTGTTTTCTATAACTGTAAATTTGCTGAGATTTGGTCATAATGACTTTGTGACTTTTTCTCTCCCATCCTAAGGGAACATTTTGAAATCAAATGCATGTTGATCAGATCTACGGTACAGGCATTACATTATAATTTGTCGCCACATGACGTTCAAATTGAGCGATTTCTACATAATTATGTGGGTTTCCCTGTGGTAGGAACAATCCGCACTAGACATTAAATAAACAAAGAAAGAAAAAAACTTACTAGAAACTTTTTTGAACAATTTTGAAAAATGGCCAAGAAAATATTGGCTTGAACCCCCAAAACATCTGGCGCGCAAAATCAGAGGTCTTGGCTTCTAGTCCTGGTCCAATTAAAGTTTTCTTTGCCGTTTTTTTTTTCTTCAAAACTGATGATAATTTAAAAATTGAGTATGCACTTTGATAACAAAACACGATATCTGGGTGCCCAATTTGGTGGCAATAGCACATACTGTACCATCTGCAAGTTTTGTTAGCACCCGCCACCCCTCTGACGAAAAGTTCACGCCTTACCGTTTTGCACATGGATGCGCTTTTGACCTGCCGTAGGTGTCGCAGTATGAGGATCGTATGAAGTCCGCCCCACTAGTGTGCATAGACGGCAACGTACCCACAGAAACCATTCAGTACGTCTGCCACTTCTGCTCACAGCACGACGTACCAGGTAGGTGTGTAAGATTGGAAGGTTTTGCACGGTGCAAGCACATTGACGATGGGCAGGGTACACACTGCTTGAAATGTTGAGTCAACGGCCTTTGTTGAGTGTCGGAAAGACCAAGTTTTACCGGTCTGTATATTTGAGTCCTGTAAAATGAGACTTGAGTCAGGTTTGAGACTGAGTGAGTCGTGTAAAATGAGACTTGAGTCAGGTTTGAGACTGAGTCTGAGTCCTGTAAAATGAGACTTGAGTCAGGCTCGAGATTGAGTGAGTCGTGTAAAATGAGACTTGAGTCTGGTTTGAGACTGAGTCTGAGTCCTGTGAAATGAGACTTGAGTCTGGTTTGAGACTGAGTCTGAGTCCTGTGAAATGAGACTTGAGTCTGGTTTGAGACTGAGTCTGAGTCCTGTGAAATTAGACTTGAGTCCGGTTTGAGACTGAGTCTGAGTCCTTTAAAATGAGACTTGAGTCAGGTTTGAGACTGAGTGAGTCGTGTAAAATGAGACTTGAGTCAGGTTTGAGACTGAGTGAGCCCTGTAAAATGAGACTTGAGTCAGGTTTGAGACTGAGTCTGAGTCCTGTAAAATGAGACTTGAGTCAGGCTCGAGATTGAGTCTGAGTCCTGTAAAATGAGACTTGAGTCCGGTTTGAGACTGAGTCTGAGTCCTGTAAAATGAGACTTGAGTCAGGTTTGAGACTGAGTCTGAGTCCTGTGAAATGAGACTTGAGTCAGGCTCGAGATTGAGTCTGAGTCCTGTAAAATGAGACTTGAGTCAGGTTTGAGACTGAGTCTGAGTCCTGTGAAATGAGACTTGAGTCAGGCTCGAGATTGAGTCTGAGTCCTGTAAAATGAGACTTGAGTCAGGTTTGAGACTGAGTCTGAGTCCTGTAAAATGAGACTTGAGTCAGGTTTGAGACTGAGTCTGAGTCCTGTAAAATGAGACTTGAGTCAGGTTTGAGACTGAGTGAGTCGTGTAAAATGAGACTTGAGTCAGGTTTGAGACTGAGTCTGAGTCCTGTAAAATGAGACTTGAGTCAGGTTTGAGACTGAGTCTGAGTCCTGTAAAATGAGACTTGAGTCAGGTTTGAGACTGAGTGAGTCGTGTGAAATGAGACTTGAGTCAGGCTCGAGATTGAGTCTGAGTCCTGTGAAATGAGACTTGAGTCAGGCTCGAGATTGAGTCTGAGTCCTGTAAAATGAGACTTGAGTCAGGTTTGAGACTGAGTCTGAGTCCTGTAAAATGAGACTTGAGTCAGGTTTGAGACTGAGTGAGTCGTGTGAAATGAGACTTGAGTCAGGCTCGAGATTGAGTGAGTCGTGTGATATGAGATTTGAGTCAGGCTTGAGACAGTGTGACTCCTGTGAAATGAGATTTGAGTCAGGCTCGAGACAGTCTGACTCCTGTGAAATGAGACTTGAGTCAGGCTCGAGATTGAGTCTGAGTCGTGTAAAATGAGACTTGAGTCAGGTTTGAGACTGAGTCTGAGTCCTGTAAAATGAGACTTGAGTCAGGTTTGAGACTGAGTGAGTCGTGTGATATGAGATTTGAGTCAGGTTCGAGACTGAGTGAGTCGTGTGATATGAGATTTGAGTCAGGCTTGAGACAGTGTGACTCCTGTGAAATGAGATTTGAGTCAGGCTCGAGACAGTCTGACTCCTGTGAAATGAGACGTGAGTCAGGCTCGAGACAGTGTGAGTCCTGTGAAATTCAGATTTGAGTCAGGTTCGAGACAGTGTGAGTCGTGTGAAATGAGATTTGAGTCAGGCTCGAGACAGTGTGAGTTGTGTGAAATGAGACTTGAGTCAGGTTCGAGACAGTGTGAGTCGTGTGAAATGAGATTTGAGTCAGGCTCGAGACTGAGTCTGAGTCAAGTCTGACATCCATGTCTGAAGCCCTGCGATATCTGTGTCGTTCTCATCTAGTGTGGTATGAGCCAACCTGCATAGACAAATCTATCAAGCCATTTCAGTCCGACTGCTGGCAGACGCTCTCCTATGTCTCGCCAAACTTCAGAGAGCTCTGCCGGATGGGAGACTGCCTGGACGGCTGTGAGACCAGCGGTCCTACCTCTTCAGGTAACTCTTTTTCCGTTTTGATCTGTTGTCTGGTCAGTCGCACAGTCACTCTGTGCTCTATTTGCATAAGAATCTACACAGTACGTACCGTACGTAACTGATGAAGGCCCTGTCTCACTTATTTGGTCGCTGAAGGAGTCAATCTGAACCAGCCGGAATGATTTTTCTTCTTCTTCAAAATGCTGTTTGAGTGCTGGGAATACGCTTCAAACCCGCCTCGAATGATACTTGCCCATTCCTGGTGGGGCATTAGCTCCCGAATGCGCTGGACTGCAGCCGGAACACATTGGGAGAACATGTAGATTGAATGCAGTCACACTATTCAGACTGTACTTCCAATCAGACTTCATTATACTTCTGAAATGAGATTTGAAGGATTGCATGGTGAGAATAGCAGGAGTAATAGGTTTGCGGTGACACCATGTAAATTCTCTTTTTTGAGTTAGTATGGTTCTGAAAAGAACCGGAGGAACTCGACGTTTCGAACAGTGTACTCTGTTCGTCTCCAGATTTGAAAACAAATTATTTAAGAAATATCAACATATATGGAGAGCCTGATGTTTCGATCCTAGCAGGACCTTTCTCAAAGCAGGACCTTTCTCTACCTTTGAGAAAGGTCCTGCTAGGATCGAAACGTTAGGCCCTCCATATTTTAATAATCTTCTGTTGATCCTTTTGATCAGTAAGCAGTTGCGACATTTAGCCACATTACGAAATTTTACAACATTTAGCCAAATTGACGGTTCATAAGTAATATACTTAAGGAAACTTCACCAAAAATGGGTTTTGTATCTTGAGAGTTCATTTATAATAATGGTTGGTCAAAGGTGACATACAAAGGTAATGATGATGGTACATGTGTAACGAAGTCGAGCCATACCGAAAGAAAAGAAAACTTGGAAATGCGGGAAAATTTAACTTGTGGTGCAAGGGATTATTTATTAAATCTAAGTAATGCAGAGATAACTACAATGACAAAAAAGGGACTACAGTAGAGAAATCAGGCTAGGGATAACGCCCCTAATTTACAGTAGATAAATGGATGTAGCCAGGGTGTATGTTTGGTGTCCGGTACAGAGAGAAAGAAACAAATATCGACCCCAAATTTCCCCTAAAAAGGAACGAACTTACTGTAATTGGGCAAATTACAGTTGTCTGATCCAACTTGGGCAACCCAAGAGAAGGTAAGCAGCAGAACATCTCAGACCAGGGACATGCCGAGGGTCCACACCCTCCACCCGATGTTGTTTCCACAGAACCCCAGGACTGACTCAACCCAACATTCCATTCCCTGAGGTTTTTAAACCACCCCGCCAAAAATGCCCAGGTTTACACAAAGGGTGGACCCAAAACTCCCTCTGAGGAACACAAAGGCTTCATGAATATGTTGCCCAGAGGATACTGAAGACTGAAGCAGACTAGTCCACATCTTCCCAGAGGGGAGTCCAGTGTTCGCCCGCACCAAGTGGCCTGTGGGGGGGGTGGTTCTTTACACATGTACATGTAGTTGTATGCAGTGGCCTGATGTAAGCAGACAGAAAGAGTTTGGTGCGTATTTCCACCAGCTGTGCTAGCTGGGCCCAATTTCCTAGAGCCGCTTAAGCGTAAAAATCTGCTAAGCAGAAAAGGTCTTCCTCGTATAAGCAGGATTACAAGCTGCCCTGCGATGTGTTGTCCATTGCTTCTGACTTGTATTCCACTCGTCTTTACTTAGCATGAAACAAACGCGAAGTTTGGGAAGACAAGAGGATCCTGTCAAGTGTGGCTCATGAGTTTTTGCGCTGAAGCACATTTTGACGCTTAAAGCCCCTACACAACATTGGTCGAGCTCAAAGAATAGCATCCATATGTTGTCTGATCCAACATATGCATGAAATAGCGGACCTGTGAAAATTTCAGCTCAATCCGCCAACTGAGTCTCGAGAAATTGTTTCGCGAAAATGCAGCATTCAACGCCTTACTGTTCTGAAAAATAGTTTAGATCTCGGTGAGACTAATTCTTTTACTCATTTCTCCCAAAATACAACATTTTAGGCAGAAATATTTCAGTGAGAGGTTTTTACTATAACCATCTTCACACTGTACAAGTTTCACGTAAATCCGTGAACATTTCTGTTTTTCGATCTTGCCAATGTTGTGTTGGGGCTTTATGGCTCTATGGAATTGGCCCCTGTTTGTTGGAAGCCGCTTTCGAATCGGTTCAGGTGAGTTTTAGCCAACAAACCCCTCTGCAACAGCTTACACTATGAACATCTAAACCGTGAAAAGGGGGTGAAAATGTCATTTTGCCGTGAAACTAAAAAGTCACTGTGATTTCACGGTGCATTTTATAGTGAATTCACCTTGAAAATAATCGCTTCTGACCTGATAAAGATATCTTCAGGTCACTAAAGAGACCGTGGAAAAACCGTGAATATCTAGGGTGGCAAGCTCCAGCCTTGAGGGATGGCTTATTCAATTACCAGTAGGGACCACCATCCCCCATAGAGGTACAGTATGGTGTCCTGTATGGTAACTGTCACTCCCAGATTGCCATAATTGCCTCTAGCCATTTACCACCAGGAATGTGGCCTGGGAGACCACTGGTGAAAACACCGTGAAAATGACTTGCCGATCTGTGTGCCATGAAATAGGGGTGAAAACACGGTGAATTTTCCTTTCACGGCTAAATGACATTTTCACCCTATTTTCAGGGTTTAGATGTTCATAGTGTTAATGGCGCCGTGTCCTCGTCCGTTTTGCAACCGCAGGGCCGCTGGCGTTGGAGGACAAGCTGGATGTGTGCATTGCAGTATGCAAGAGGTTACTCCAGTATGTCTACTGTGTCCTGGTGACGCTTGGGGAAGATGGACTACTGGTCTGCAGAAACGCTGAGCCCAACCAACCCTTTGTCATCGCTCCATTTCCAGTCAGGGTATGCAGGCTTTCAAGTATTCTTGTTACATATGAAATGGAAATATTTTCGATTTTTTCCTTTTATGCCCACACTCCTACATTTCCTATTTCTTTTGGGGGAAATTGCTATTTTTCATATTTTATTCAAGTCAAATATCTAAAAAAGAATAAAAATCCTGTTGAATATAACTACACTTTCACTTGGGTGCAGAAGTGCATGAAGTAAGTAGTTGGAGTAATAGGTTTGCGGTGACACCATGCAAAGTTCTCTTTTGTGCGTATTTCTTTGAGAAGAGTCGGCAGCTCTCACATATATCATTTTTTATAGTTATGAGTTTTGTCTGAGGCCAACTTCATAGACATGCCTCAGTGCCAATATTTGCTTAAAGGCCCAATACAACATTGGGAAGATCGGAAAACCTCGATGTCCACAGATTTCCTTCTAATTTACACAGTTTGTAGATGGTCATGGTAGAATCCTCATTTTAAAATCTTATGGTCTGGCATGGGATGCTGTACTTCTCGAGAAATCCTCACTCAAACATTGAGAAATAGTTTATTACTCACGAGTAATAAACCATTTCTTACACTGCAGAACGGTGTGAAAACCGTGACTTTTTGTGCCTTTTTCTACTTTACATTTTGAGCTAAAACCTTTGCAGGATTTCTTTTTTGGAATGTTTAATGGTTTATAAGTGCCAAAATTTGCTTAAAGGTCCAATACAACATTGGGAAGATCGTAAAACATCAATGTCCACATACTTCCTTGTAATTTACACAGTTTGTAGATGGTCATGATAGAATCCTCATGTTGAAATCTTATGGTCTGGGATGCTGTACTTCTCGAGAAATCCTCACTCAAACATCAACAAATAGTTTATTACTCGCGAGTAATAAACCATTTCTTACACTACGGTACGGTGTGAAAACCGTGACCTTTTTTTGCCTTTTTCTACTTTCTCAGATTACATTTTGAGCTAAAACCTTTGCAGGATTTCTTGTTTTGGAATGTTTAATGGTTTAACACACAAACTGTGGCAATCTTTTGATGTTGTATAGGGCCTTTAAGCACAAAAGTCAGTGTTCATAGGATCAGCTCGCCGACTCAAACTTCACTGTTGTTTCATGCTAAGTAATGAAGAGTGCAGTACAAGTCAAAAGCAATTGACGTCACATCACGGTGCAGTTGCTCTGTTTGGCTCTGTTGCTATTGAAGAGACTTTTCACAAGGATATTTTTTTTTTTTTTTTTATCTTCTTTTTTTCTTTCTTTCAGGACACCAGCCCAAAGATGTCGGCTGTACACTACCCAGCGTGCAGAGTGGATTGCATGACCAGTGTGTCGGGTGCCGGGGACTGGTGAGTGCGAGGCATTCTGACTGGCACCCCAGTCATTTTGTGAGAATTTGTGTAAGAGCGCAGGTACGCAAAACCAGAGGTCTCGGGTTCAAAACCCACTCAGAAGTTTTCTTTGCCAATTTTTCAATTTGTTCAAAAGCTTCCCAGTCAGTGGTACCTTTTGGTTTTGAATGATGGTACGTCATTACCCCCCCCCCCCCTGTATGGGCGATGGAAACTGACCCAGTGCGAAGTGGTCATGGCTCTCTTTTCCCTTTCTCCGCTTTGCGTTTGCAGCTTGGCCGGTGGAATGATAGCCGGGATCGTATGCCAGGCTCCCGCCAAGGATTGCGTCCGGTCCGGTCTGGCTGCGGCCCAATGCTCCATCCAGTCTTACCTGACCGTACCGCCGACCGTAGCCAGCGGTCTATCGTTGCCCGGGACATTGCAGCCCCGCCAACTCCTCTGATCATCAGCGTTCCATGTGTAACCAAGTGGTATCTAATTAAGGAAATAGGGGTTAAGTTTTTACCAACAGAGGCCGAGGAATCAAAATAGATTAGCTATAAGTACAAATCATGATTTTTAATTTATTTCAGAGAAAAAAAACAACCGTTTGTGGCATGTACAATTTGGCTGTTTAAATGCAGGTGTATGGTAGCATAAAAAATGGCCAAACGAGGCACGATTTACAAATCAACAATCAATACCTGATAAAATACAGGACTCCAGGCAAGACAACACTACACAACACCATGGCCCATGTGCTGAGGCACAGCTACCGGTAAATACAACCACGCCTTATCAGTCAGAACAGCAGAACTGACCATGGTCCCCACACAATTGTCTTATATAGGGCCCATGCCAGCTCTGCAACAAAAGAACTCCAAGCCTGCCAGCAAGTACGCAATAATAGTAAGGAGCAATGTACAGGTGTACTGGCATTCAAGAATTAGCCAGATGCAGCCAGGCAGCAGACTACAGCACAATGGGGAACTTAACAATGCAACTGCCACAAGTAGCAGGCAGGAGAGCAACTCTGGAGGAAACCACAAAAACTATTTAAAAAAGCTAATAACAGTGACCAACCAGGTCTGGTATGGTCACACATGGAAGCCACGTGCCCCAACCCGACGGCAGACCGCCTCTGAATTGCATTTTCTGCGGGAGTCGCGGGTCGGAATCCCGCCCGAGCTGCCTGAAATGTTTTCATCAGGCAATCGGGCAAAGCACTGAGCACTCGGTGCTTATCACGTCAAGCAGGGCAAACCCTCATTGAATTCCAATCATCTCAATGCAAACTTTTTGTATCTACAATTGCATTCTCACCGACAAGTTAAAGGTGGTGCTCACAGGCAATCTGGTAAAGCACTGAGCATGCAGTGCTCATCATACATCAAGAAAGTCAAACCATCTTGGAATCACATTCTCACTTACTCAAAACTCATACGATAGCAATGGTTTTAATGATGGCACCCGCTGGTACACATAAGGGTGCAGCACACAAAATCCATCCAAGATGGCTCCGCCGAGCTGATTATCATAAAGTGTGTACCCACAACTTTTTTTTAATAAGTGGTCTTTGGAGGCTAATTAACTGATACATTGTAGAACAAGTGAAGCTTAAGACAACCTGGGGGTTCACTCTTCAATTTGGTATGAAATTTGGACCATATCTGGCTTTAAATGTGGCCCTATTTGGCTGCGGAAGTGGAGGGGTCCATCTCAAAATCCTTGCAGAAATTCGGCTTGGACGACTAGACATTTTGGGGGTGTTTTTTTCTGGGGGTAATTAGCAAAAAATCTAATCGGCTAAGGGCACTAAAATTGAAAAGAATCTGAGAGATGAAGGTCCAAACTACAATTTTAAGTATAGCTACAAGAACTGAGAGACTTTTGGGCATGGGATAATTGGCTTTGAAAGTGAGTGTTTTTGTACAGTGTTCAATGGGAGCTCTATTTAGTGTTCTGCACCCATAATATTCCACCACACATCACACGCCCTCTACGTTCGGTGGTCAGGGGGTTAAGACATCCACACTGGAGTGCGGGAATTGCGGGTTAGAGTCCCGCCGAAATTGCCTGCATCTTCTAAGCAGGTGATTTGAGCAATGCGAAGGACCGGCTAAACAGTGCTTGGCCCAATTTTATGCAACTGCTTCGACCTAGCACTTTGGAAATCAAGCACGGTTGTGGTAATTTGGGGTCCAGGGGCTAGGGTTAAAGCCCCTACACAACATTGGTCGTGGTCAAAGAATAGCATCCATACGTTGTCTGATCAAAACATATGCATGAAATAGCACACCTGTGAAAATTTCAGCTCAATCCGCCAACCGAGTTTTGAGAAAATTGTGAAAACCGCTTCATTTGTTTTGCGAAAATGCAGCATTCAACGCCACACTGTTCCGAAAAATAGTTTAGATTTGGTGAGACGTAAACTATTTCTTTTACTCATTTCTCCCCCCAAAAATTCTCCCAAAATTTTAGGCTGAAATATTTCAGTGAGGTTTCTACTATAACCATCTTAAAACTATAAGTTTCATGTAAATCTGTGAACATTTCTGTTTTTCGATCTGACCAATGTTGTATAGGGGCTTTAAACAAGACACCCTGCTAAGCATTTACATTCTTCCTTGGTAAAGGCAACATTGCCAACCATGGTTGACATGTTGTGTTACTTTGATTATGAATGTAATGATTTGATTATGAATGTGATCATAAGGGAACAATCATGGAGCAATCTCCCTTCCAGCCACTAAAATGGGTTTTAGTGGTGATTTTATGCATTTATTTAGTATTGAAATCCTACATGCAGGAAAACTATTCTCAGAATGATAAATCATCGAACTGACAGTCTAATTTCAGTTTAGTTTTGCAGTTTTCTGCCAAGTATCACTTGGGCCATTTGAGCTGTTTAGCCTTTTCCCACGCTGCACGTGTTTCCTGCATGCTCGTGGTTTAAACTACATATATGAACACTTTTGTAATGGACCAAAAACATGGACAAATGACATACTTCTATATGATATTGTTGTAATGTACCAGGACGAATCATTTGTGTACAGATGAAAATAAAATCCTGTTTTATATTTCATGAAGCATTGTTTCCTTGCCTTTCGTTACATAAACTCATTAGGTTTCCAGCAAGAAAATAAGAATAATAAGGGGACCTACAGTTAAGGAAGCTATTTTCACATGTCTCCTTAATGTCACATCTACCGTTGCCATGGTGACGGCAGCCATATTGGATTTTGATGTAATCACAATATAACATTTTTTTCAGGAAACAATTAAATTTTGGGTGGTTCTACCAATTTATGCAAATGTAACGTTAAAAACACTCTTCATGTCTGATCAAAGCCATTTTTTACATTTTTAGCTTTTTCTAAAACACAGTGGACTCCAGAAATATTATGTGACCCGGCACAGCATAACGAGGTATAACCCCCACTTTTTGAGATTTTGAGATTTCTAATGATGTGAAAGAATATACCATTAGCTTTCAAATGATAGCAACATTATTTCCGTGTGGACTTTGTTGTAAATAGTACATGGGGACTTCGCTCGTTCATTTGGTACCAGACACAATAGAGCAGCACCATTCTAACTCCTCGAAAGCGGCCATTCAAAAAGGCAGGAACTATACATTTTCATGAAAACAGTACACAAACACTCCCCGAAATCCTTTTTTTCAACATTTAAAGACGGATTTCGGAAAAATCCTTAGGACATAATGTCCTCCAATACATTAACTTTCCGAAAATACAAAAAAAAAAAAAAAAAAAAAAATCGAATTGAGAAGATGCTTTGACTTCAGGCATTGTTTACTCGAAAAGTGTTTTGGTGGGATATTCCTCATGTCGCTGTGCCGGGTCACATATAGCATGACTGATTTTGGCAGGAAACCGCTAATTGTACATGATTTTTCAAATTTGAGGCAAAGTTTAAAAAAAATGGCTATGTACTGACATAGATAATATCAAAACACAAATACCTGCCAAATAAGAAGTTTATAGCATGTATAATGGCTGAAGAATTTATGTTGTGCTCAAAACTGTCATTTTGCGGAAAATGCATTTAAAAAAGAAGACTCCATATTTTGGTCTTTGGATATGATATAGTTACGGTTTATTACGTCACATGCATGTTCCATATTAACTTGCACCAGCTTAATAATATGCGACTTCCTTAATTAATCAATGTAAGGCTTTCTGAGGAAGAAAATCTGCTTTTATTAAGCTTTAATGAAAGATTGTTATTTTTATATACTACAGAAATGTTTCAAATTGGACGTTGGGATTGGGAATATTGTGGGTTTTTTTGACAGATTTTAGGGTGGAATTTCGTCACAAAAATTTGTATTTTTAGGAATTGTGAGAATTTTTTAATGAATCAATATATCAAATGAAAATTTACATATTAATGGGAAACTTAATGCATTAATCTAAAAAAATGGAAAAAAATCACCAAAATAGGCATTTTTTTCTCTTTTCTGTAGGTCCCCTTATTTAAGGGGAATGAAACCCAGAGAAAAATGTTGGCTTATGTGAATTGGATGTTAAAAACAACCTACAATTACCTATGTGCTACTCACCTATAGTTGCGAGATTCATAAAGAGGGACAAATCATGGAATTCGGTGGTCGAATTCGCGTTCCCGCAAGCCGCCATCTTTTTCGAATGGCCACCAGTCACTGCGGGGGGTATGACATCGCACCGGAAAACTCTCGCATGGGGCCGGAGGGATGTACCGGCTACTACATGTATATACTTCGTTCAGTTATACACTCGCGAGCTGAACGATGGTGTACTGCCAGGCTTTTGGATGTCAAACAGGTCTCTTTTCCTTGTTGAGAACTGCGTGGACAGATTTCCCCAGCTTTTTCCCGCTGGCATTTTGACATCCAAAAGCCTGGCAGTACACCCGATCGTTCAGCTCGCGAGTGTATAACTGCACGAAGTATGTACTGTACATGTAGTAGGGGCACATCCGTCCGGGCCCATGCGGGAGCTTTTATTCGAAAAGATGGCGGTTTGCGGGAACGCTAACTCGACCACCGAATTCCATGATTTTCCCCTCTTTATGAAACACGTAGGTGAGTAGCACATATATAGGTAATTGTAGGTTGTTTTTAACACCCAATTCAGATAAGACAACATTTTTCTCTGGGTTTCATTCCCATTTAAGGCTTTGTATGGTGGGTGAAACAATGTACAAAATGTACACATTAAAATACATTACAATTATGGATGAATTGCATCATTTTATACACTTAATTTGCACAGCGGAGCCCTCTAAACCCTCTTTAGAACGAGTCCAACCACCAGCGGGACCATTCCTGCAATTGGCACGCAGCCAATGATGACGAAAGCTACGTCATAGCTGCCAGTGCTGTCATACATCCACCCTGCCAAATCAAATAAATGAATGTGAAATTCACACCCGTTAATTCCATTGCAGAAAGAGAGAGCATTAGGCCTAATCTGCATAACATACAATTTTGAGTAGGCCTACTAGCACCTTAAGAGGGAGAACACAACATTGGTCGAGGTCAAGGATTAGCATTCATACGTTGTCTGTACCAACATTTGCATAAAAAAATAGCACACCTGTGAACATTTCAGCTCAATGGACCAACCGGATCTCTATAAAAATAGTGAAAAACTGGTCCATTTGTTTCTTGAAAATGTTTAGATCTCGGGGTGAGACGTAAAATGATTTCTTGACTCTTTTCTCTAAACTACAGCATGTTTTAGGCAGAAATATTTCAGTGCGATGTTTCTATACAATAACTATCTTCAACCTTTGTATGTTTAAAGTAAATTTGCGATTTTTTTTTGTTTTCCGATCTTCCCAATGTTGTGTAGGGACTTTAAACAATAATCGTTACTTTTGCTTTGTTATAAATACTATGAGAGAAACAATAAGCGGATTTATTCCAAAAGAAACGTAACGGCATGTAATGGGCTGTCTCGGGAGTCTTACCGGGCACTAATCCAGCCAGAAAGACAACCGTGATGAGCTTGAACTTCAACCATCCTACGACATTGGGCAACCGGCTGAGCTCATAGAATTCCTTGATCAATATGTCGGTGGTTGTGAAGATTGCTGATATGGAGAAGCCACAGACGACGGTGACCAAGGCGTAGCCCAGGACTGTATTCACCCAGGGGTCTACCACGAACGATGCGCTCAGCATGAGACTGCTTATGATGACGCACGTGGAACATCTGACGTAGCCTCTGTCGATGAAGGGGGACCAGAAGAAGGTTCCGAATAAGAAGCCAACGGTTGCAGCTGAGCAAAGCGACGCGGCCACTTGTGGGGAAAAGCCTCTGCTCTCCAGGTGAGGAACGTAGTAAATCAACCACGAACTGTTTGAAAATGACACTCCGAATCGGCAGCAGTAAAGCACCCAGTATCTGAACTGGAGCAAAATCCCGGGATCAAGCTCTTGGTAGAGGTTCACGATAAATGCCATCACAGATCGTCTATGACCTGTGTCGGGCTGTTCGTTGACATCTCTATCAGTCACAGATTCGTATTCTTTCTTGCTATCCTTGATTAAAGCTGCACAGGGTATGGAGTGGCAGCAGATTGCTGCTATGAGTAGCATTGCTCCTCTCCAGCCGTAGGTGTCCAGGAAGAGTTGCGTCAAGGGAGCGAAAACAAGAAGTGAGACGGCTCCGCCAGTGTGGGCTATGCCACAGGCCATGCCGAAATGCTTGTTGAAATGGCATGACGTTAAAATGAAGGAGAGATTTGCAAGGAGTCCGCAGCAGGGTCCTGGTGGTACAGAAGCGATTGAGAATGAGGAGAGGAGAGGGAGGGGGAGGTGGGAGGGTTAGAGGAGATGAGACAAAAGCCAAATTCTGACGAGAATGAAAGTAAAATGGCATCATATATTTCTACCACGCTCTGTTGATACGCCATCCTGTTTATACAATGTCATTTTTGTCCAGATGATACAATCTTATCAAACCATTCAATTGTCATACCGTTTGCAATGGAAACAGTTTTTGCACATGATTATAATTATGTGATTTTGACCTGTGATTGGATGGCCTATTCAAGTAAAGAGTACAGTCTGTATCAATAGTAGATTGCGACTTTCGGCAGTAATCGCGGCGATAAATAAGCAATCATCATAAAATATGTTCTTTAAGAAAACAATGGACCAGACAATTAACTTTTGTTTTCCTTTTCCAAAGAGCACGATATTCCTTCATTTCAACTCTTATACACTCTTGTATACATGCCCCTCTTTAGTCTTTCTTTAAAGCAGCCAGGAGCCAGCCACTAATACATTCGAAGAGCAGTCTATAGGTCTCCTCTAATTGCAGCTCATGCTCACGACAGCTCACTGGCACGAAATGTCAGTCTATAAGAATTTTTTGCAAGTCGATTCAGTTCCTCAGCTCACCTACTAGGCCGGCAAGCAGTAGAGTGATCACTACTGGGTTAGTTGCCACAACAATCAGTAGCAAACCACAAATCAGCCCAAAGGTACTAGCAGCCAGTAGTCTTCGATTTCCCAAACTGTTTTGGAGACACCTGGCAAAAAGACCTTGACAAGAACGATACAAAACGAGAACAGGATGTGAACCGGGTGACGAGGATCTCTGTTTGGAAAGGCTACCACAATATACTACTGTCTATCTACCAAGAAGAGTTATTTTGATAAGTAATAGTTTCTTGTCACTGTATGCAATGTACATGTCTGGCCTACCTGCCACACAGGCTCCACAACCCATCAGAGACACCATAATTCCAATGACCCAGGTGTACGTTGCGAACTGCTCCTTGAGCGTTGGCACAAGCACTCCCAGGGTTTTGAACAGGCCTGCCCACAGCAAGTTGCTGACGAAGAAGAGCAGGACGATGAAGCAGCCCTGCCAGGTGAACTCCCGTCGGCTGATATTGTCTGCACGGTCAGACATGGTGGGGGCTCGCGGCTCAGGCTGGTAAAAAAAGGGAACTCAACGAGACCAGACGCAGCCTGTGCACTGTGCGCAATGGAACACACCAGTCCTATATTTAGTGATTTTTCGCCCGTGTGACGTATTCATGCCGTTTAGATACCATTGCTTTTACCATGGTGGACTACTCAGTGAGATTTCTATGGCTGACTGACCTATGGCGTCCTTTTCGTATTTTCCAAAAATCTTTTTTACAAATTGTAGGGCCTAGACAAAGACTTGGCCCTAGCTTGTTTGTTACCTACAAACCAAAGCATTTTTACTTCGAGCGAGCCAGCCATGCAATAGGCCCTATTCACTACACATAGGCATACGCTGAGTTGCTTGCTTTCAATGCCCGAAGAGCATTTTGCACACAGTTCATATGTAAATCATGTAAGGCCAAATACAAAAAAGGGAATGGCAATTCCTACCTGCGGCTTTCCTAAATCCCTTTATATTTCCTTATTTCCTGTTCCCTTAACCTTGAGTG
Organism: Luidia sarsii; assembly: GCA_949987565.1. Taxonomy (NCBI): domain Eukaryota; kingdom Metazoa; phylum Echinodermata; class Asteroidea; order Paxillosida; family Luidiidae; genus Luidia; species Luidia sarsii. Next base: position 550,433 of record OX465121.1, read on the forward strand.
GCTTTATAGCCTGTGCGAAACCCCCAAATACTGTTCATTGTAGCCCAATACAATGCTAATGACACTGCAAACATGTTCAGTTGTCTTGTCCAACGTGTATTTAATTTTAAAAGTGTTTTTGAACATCTGGAATACTAACGGTTGCAGGAAATTTGAAAAAAATCCTCCTTCTAAAAAATTCGGACGAGAAACATGTTGATTTGTTATTCGGCCTAATGTGAAACACTGAAATTATGGCCATAGGCCTTTCTTAATATATAATAATATATGCAAATTGTATTCACCGAACTGAAAGCAAGGCTTTGGGCGCTGGATTTTCAAGATTAATTGTTATTCCCCGCTGCTTTTTGATCTATTCTTGATATATTCTTTAACAAAACCGAATGTTATCTTGAGAACAATGGTAAGATCCCTTGAATTGAGCACCATCTTGGAAATCTAGAGCCCATAGCCTCGTATGGTGCTCAATGCATACAATTTGCATGAATATTAAGAGAGGCCTATAAGTCTACTCGGTAATGGGAATTCCAAAAAAGTGGTCCTTGATGAAAGTGTTGAGTCTTCTCCGAGATCCACATTACACTAGGCCTACCAAAGATGAGACATTTGGCTTCAAAGAAAACGGAGAAAAGGGGATAGCTTATGTACAAAACGCCCTCGTATAATTGATTTGATTCAAACGTTAATTATCTATACCTTCCAAAATGGCAACCTTTTGAGGAATATTAATGTGGGTCTTGTGAAAGTTTTCCATGCTGTTTAAAAAAAGACAAGAAAATATATAAAAAGAGGGAATAACGAAACTAAGGTTTTTGAGACAAGAATATTTTGTGACATATTTATTATCGGATGATTTGACCCGTCCGATGTCGTTTCCACCGGATAGCCATCGTGTTTTTCTCACCCCATGAGTTCAGAACAATCGGCTTTCTATCGGGGGGGGAAATGTATCGGTCGGATGAATTCAACCGGCACTCAACCGATGATCTTTTTGACAAGAGGCCTTAGGCAAAACCCATTATCATTACTGCTAAATAAACTGTCTACAGTATCTACCAACGATAATTCTTTTTGGTGGTTAACAGATGCTTGCTTGCCTGTATGCAATGTACAGTACATGTTTGGCCTACCTACGGCAACGGATCCACAAGCCATCAGAGACACCATAATTCCAATGACCCAGGTGTACGTTGCGAACTGCTCCTTGAGCGTTGGCAAAAGCACTCCCAGGGTTTTGATTAGGCCTCCCCACAGCAAGTTGCTGACGAAAGAGGACAGGACGATGAAGCAGCCCTGCCAGGTGAACTCCCATCGGCTGATATTGTCTGCACGGTCAGACATGGTGGGGGCTCGCGGCTCAGGCTGGTAAAAAGGGAATCGTCATCCAGTCAATGATTTCTCCGAAACTACCCACTCAACTTTCCGAAAAAAAAATGTTTTGTTTCTGGTATCTAGACGAAAACTCTGTGTGAGTTTCATTTCTGAACTCCATTTTTTTTGGAGAAATAAATCAACAATTCACAAACTTACGTACTTCGCCATAGAGTTGTGTGATTAAAATACGGCCAGTTGTCATCTATACCCATGATGCCTTGCGAACGTTCGAAAGGTTTATTGATCAATCAGATGCGGTTGCCGTCATTCCGTCGTGACATCACACCCCCAGCAAAGAGCGACGGCTTTTTCGAAAAGATGGCTACGTACAGGAACGCAAACTCGACCGTGGATGACTGTAGGTAGTTTTTAACACCCGATCAGATAAGTACACTTTATTTCTCTGGGTTGCATTCCCCTTTAAGCGTGTAGTGCAATTTATTTATGTTAGGCCCATATGAAACAGTACAACAACCCCCAAACCTGCAAAATGAATGTTTGCAAAACAATCAATGGATGCATTTATCTATGATATAATTATTCACGTCTTGTCAATAGCATTGCTTGTGTAGCGGTGGACTACTCGGTATTGATTCTATGGCTGATTGACCGACAGCGGTTTTATTCAATTTCCAAAATTACTTTTCACCAGTTGCAGGGAGGACACAAAGCCTGTGCCTTAGGTTTTGCAGCTGTTACTAACGGACCAAAGCATTTTCTCAGTTGACCCTATTCACTGCACTTTTCCTAAAAAAAGAAAGCTCGCTTCTTGGCCTTTAGACCATGGAGTAGTATTAACAACGGGGTTCTGGACTACTTTTGGTTGTTGAGCGTCGCACACCCAGTGTTGCCCCATTTGTGGCACAGTTCAAAAGTTCCTACCACTACGCACGGTGTACTGTACAGGCGCGGTTTAACCATTCCATTTTGCATGGGGTATAGATTTATATATTTTGTGCGTGGAAAACGTGAACTTCCTTTTAGAGAAATGGGTTTGTTGTGGGCTCAATAAAGCCTCCAATCTTTACACGATGTTGTAATGAAAAGAGGGAGGACGAGCGAAATTATCTGTTTTGCTTTCTTTACTCTCTTATGAAATGGTACTAATAGCTACATTCAACAACTGTGTCAGTTACACCTGAAAGACAAAAGATGAGAAACATACACTCATAAGAACAATGCACAAAATCATATGGTACGAGTTTCAAAGAAAACTATCTATGCAATTTATTATTGCGAGGAACCGTAACACGGGCAGGAGATAGACAAGACTACACACCCACCACTCATTTTTGTAAATACAGCTTGGATCATGTCATCCGCGTAAACTAAATCTAGTCCACTATAATTATTATCGGGTTTATTCTACACATTATTGGCTCAAGGAAAAATTATTCATTTTTGTGCTGTATAATAACCTTGCAATCGGTGACATAAGTTGGTTGTTGGCGTACTTGGCGGCAGATGTTCCTTACCAGGAGCCGAGTGCATTAATACAATAATAGTACAGCGAACTGTGACAGGGCGCCGACCAGCGTCTTCCCGCTCTCTTTCCGTCCGGTGTGGGTGCAATTGCATACAGCAGCGGCCTTGCTACCCCGACAATACGGCTTTTTGCCGTCACGGACCGCCGACGGTGCCTCCTTGTCATTCGTCTGCCTTTGAGAAAGGTCCTGCTAGGATCGAAACGTCAGGCCCACTAGATTTTAAGATTTGCATTTTGGTAATTTTAGTGAGTAAGCAGTTTGCAACATTTTTGTATATCAACGTTACAAGGCAACACAAAAAAAATCGTACGATAATGTGTATCCGAATCTCTTACGTCAAGGGGCCGAAAGGATCACGAAAATACTACCCCAGACAACTCCCAAGGGGTCAGGGAAATAAGTAGAGAAATCAGAAAAACATACCTTACAAACTGGATGCAGAATAAACTGCTCTGGATGTTAAAGAGCGAAACGAATCGAGGACGAAAACTCAGAAGCGAATGCTGTGAATAAACGTGTAAAAATTCTCCTCCCGAGCTAGTCTCTCAACCAGCCGCAACAAATTGCCCCACAAGTCATAAAAGGTGAAACCATGATAGGGTTAACATTATTATTATTATCAGGGCAATCGTGATAGCTCGAAACAGTTGCAACTGGCTCTTTATCAACACTGTTAAAAGGTGTTTAACTAGGCGTTTGGGTGAATTTAAAGACCTCCGAAAAGGCATTCATTATCCATATATCCGAGTGCGGAGCCGGAACGAAATCCGAGACCCGATTCTGCAGAAACTGCGGCTCTAATCTCATGCAGAACATACTAGTACGGATCGATGGTTAGACTAAGTGCCTTCACCCAAAGGTTATGAATTAACTCACATTCCACATTGAGGGGTCAACAAACTTCACCCACATCTGTGTCAAATGTACGCGCTTTGTTATGAGAAACATGAGCTTCATACTGTAACGGCCTCAACCTTCTGGAGTGGGCTTGGCTCAACTACACCCGTATGGGTGAAGCCGATAACCAATAATAAACCCTAGGAGAAAACAAACCCAACTACAGGTACACGTGTAGTGAATTTTCATTCCCAGACCCCTATTTTAACTATTTTGGAGGAGTCCAGAGGACTTCACTCTTGTGGGCATGGCTCAGGCCACAGAGGATTGAGGAGTGGGAGGAGACATTGTGGGACGAGGGGTATAATAACCCAGTGTGGGTGCAGGGTGTGTAAGTTCGTTGTGGGAGTGGTGGGCCAGTTAAATTCCTTATACCTAATCCCCACTTTACATAATCCCTGCATGAGCAGAGGCTCTTGCCCCAATATAAAACCGGGGACGCCTGGAATTTGAGGGGAAGTCCAGCAGTTGGGTCGACTGGAGGTGGAGGGCGTGGTTTTGAAGGAACCTTGAGAGGGCCTGGGATTTTATGTCAGTTGCCTCCATTACTTTAACCTTCACCAGTTGCTTTCCTTGCCCTTATTTCCTGCTGTGTTTCCTCTATTTTTCAAACTCTGTGCTCTGGGGTCTCAAGTTTGTTTTTCCTTATTTTTGATTCGTACTCTGTTACTCTTAGGGATCGTTTTTTGGGGTTCCTAATTAAATTGTAATTAAATTATCCTGAAATCCTGTTTAGTTCTTTTTATTTCGTGTTGTCCATTGCCCAGTCCCGCTACAATAAATAAATAAATGGGGCACACAGACAGATTTTGGGGGCGCCTCCCGAAATACATTTATTCTAACTAATTACAAACATATATGCAAAAGAAATAACAGGGGAGCAGAGGGGAAAATTAACTTACATAAATGAACCCAGGCTGGCTGTGGTGCAGGGGTAGGGCGAAAGCCAACAGAAAGAACGAAAGCAACCAAGGTATCGCCGGCGGTAAAGCAAAAATGTGACCGTAGGGCGAAGGCCAACAGAAAGAACGAAAGCAACCAAGGTATCGCCGGCGGTAAAGCAAAAATGTGACCGTAGGGCGAAGGCCAACAGAAAGAACGAAAGCAACCAAGGTATCGCCGGCGATAAAGCAAAAATGTGACCAACGCCCCAAACCTGCACAATGCTTTTGTACCCCACAGGAGAATGCAAGTCCCAAGGGGGGAAGGAGGGGGGGGGGGTATGTTCGCTCGAGTGTATCCACCGTGAGGGAATTCCTGTGAATGGACCATTCTTAAGTTCAGGCTGTACAGGGCGCCAGAGCCAAAAAGCCCTTTTCGTTACAATACAGTGACACTGGTTCGCAATGAAACGGGGCAGAATAACCGCAATTGATTTCCACGCGAGCACTTTCATTATGGAGGCCCCAGCCTGGGCCATGAGCTTCGTTCCCTCGAGCGGCGTACGGTAGTTTCTGTGCGATTTCCTCCGAATGGCATCTTTCATTTCATCATATTTTCCCACCTCATCGACTACGAGCTTTATGAACTCATCGTGGCAGATGTGCCCATCTCGAAGCGCGTTGGGATCGCATCGCTTATGCTGCTTAGCTTAGATAGTGCGAGAACGTGAACGCGAGAACGTATTCAGGCCTTCGAGTACAAGTGCATGAGACGTCTGTTGAAGATCTCTTACCGAGAGCACAAGACCAACAAATTTGTCTGGCAGCAGGTTGAGAGCCATGTCGGCACCCAAGAACATCTCCTCTCCACTATCAAGCGAAGGAAACTAGCCTGGTATGGTCATGTGACTCGGCACAACAGCCTCTGCAAGACCATCATGCAAGGAACCGTCGAGGGTGGGCGCAGGCGTGGTCGTCAACGAAAATCTTGGTCAGACGCCGTGAAGTCCTGGACTGACCTGACTATGCCTGAGCTCCTCACAGCAGTGCTCGACAGACCCGCCTGGCAAAAGATGTCAGCCTCTTGCGCTCAGATCCCCCCGACGACTATCCAGTCGAGGGAATGATGATGATGATGAGGAGCCACCTAAAGACGTAACCCCCCCCCATTCCGACAAGGCCACAAACAAGTTCAGCCGCTTCCAACGCAACGACGACGGCCGCTGCTATGATTGTAGGGAGCTGACCTACGCCCGCCACACCCATCCCCAAACTGGATGCGACCAGCGTTGTATCAACAGCATCGATAGCGAGCTTTCGTTTTACGACGGGAGAAATCTATTACGGTAATTCGAGCCGAACATAGATCTGCGCAAGCGCGACAACCTGCAAGTCCCCGTACCGATGAAATCTGGGACCGTTGAGTGGGGAAATAGCGTCCGGTCCAGAACACAATGCAGAGTAGTCGACTACTGCGTTACGTAACAAGTGTCCAATCCTGCGTGTGGAATTTGATACTCAGTGCAGGGCAGCGCTGTGCAGTGCCGTGCATGCAGTGTGTATACCCCTCACATAAACAGAACGAAACAGATTCCAAACAGGACGGGAGCTTGGGTGCGGGAACTGTCACGGTCTGTGAAATCCCCCGTCTATACTGTGCGCTCTCTGTCGTAAAACGAAAGCTCGCTACTGATGTTGATGGCTCGGCGCTACTTTTTGTACGGCTTAGCTCTGTCATCTCTCGCGCTGTAGACCGCGTTCAAGCTTCCGGATTTCAGAAAGACGGAAGCTGGAGCCATCGTCTTCAAGCAGCTTAGTCGCGGGTGGATCGAGCCGTGGATATATTGACGGCACGCCGTCAGCTGAGGGTGGGGCAGATGCTTGCTGCCTCATTTTACAGAGTGAACAATATCATTAATATAACAGGTATGTTTAAAGGCCCAATACAACATTGGTAAAAGTCAAAATATTGCCACAGTTTGTATGTTAAATCATTAAACATTCCAAAAAGCACTCTGCGAAGGTTTTAGCTCAAATTGTGATCTGAGAAAGTAGAAGAATGTAAAAAAAAAAAACCGGCACGGTTTTTGCACCATTCTGTATTGTAAGAAATATAAATTTAATTGTCAATGTTTGAGTGAAGATTTCTAGAGAAGATTTCAGCATCCCAGACCGTAAGATTTCAAAATGAGGATTCTATCATGACCAAACTGTGTAAATTAGAAGGAAATCTGTGGACATCGATGTTTTCCGATCTTCCCAATGTTGTATTGGCCTTTAATTAGGGGGTTTAGATTAATACCTAATCGTCAGTGAAGAGTTTCGACGTGGTAGCCGATGAAATGCTTGACTATCTCCGGCTTGTTCAGCGCTCTTTCTTAGAAGCTGAGTATGCCCAACTGCTCGAGGTTCATGTTGACTGTTGACAATGTTCTTATTTTTTGTTTCAATTATTTTCTGTGCTCGATGTATACAATTTCCTGTGTTAGTACTTATTAGCGCTACAATTTTCCTTTTTTTGATTTCAATTTTTTTTTTTTTTTAGTCTATTGTTTTCATGCTTAGCCTTTATGTTTGCCCATTTAACCTTTGATAAGTAATTTGCTGGTGCACAGGTAAGCGGAACTGTTTTAGCGCTAAAATTAATGTGTGGCTACTTCGCCGAGAAGAAATGAAAAAGAGCTAGTTTAGGACGTCAAATGAATGAATGTTCAAATTTGTTGGCGGTGACCGTGCAGCTGGATATAGGCTGTTGTGTAGTGCTTGCTGGAGAGGTGGCTTGAAGGGGCTGTCTGGTGTGGCCACGACCGATTCTCGATGGACAAAGCAAGGTGGAGCGTGTGTGTGTGTGTGTTGTATGGGGGTTATGGCACTTACGGCATACGGTGTGCCTTTTGTGTTATTAACGGAGCTGGGTCGAGCCGTGTACCGTGAAGTATAACGGCCCGGGCCCCGCCGGCTGTTTCGCAGCCACCTTTTATTAAGGCCAGACTCGACCATGGTGTTATGCAATATAACTAATAGTGCATGCTGACTTGGCTAGCAGAAAAGGGCTCAGGACACAAAAGAAAGCACTCGGGAAAAGCCAGGACAAAAAAAGGACTACAATACAAGCGGAGCTGTTGCTGCGAGGGAGAGATTAGATCCGACAGCTATCCCGCTCTTCCTTAAAATTACCCCCCTTTCCACTACACACTGACACTATTCTCGCTCTCTGACGCATATCAACACATTGAATGCAAGTTATCATGTTTTGGGGGTTGGTTTGCTGTACTAAATAATTATCGGCCTACCCAACAAGACTAGCTAGAGGCAGAAGATTCATTGGTAACACAGAAAAAAATTGCACTACAGGCAGAATACCAGTGATGTAGGGTTGGTGTTACGCTACGTAAAGAGTGCCCTGAATTCTCTGCCATAAAATCTAACGTGCTGCATATTAGGAGTTCATGCTTCATAGTGATTCTATTCTTCGCCTGCACAAAAAAACTGCGGGCGTGCTTTGGCCAACGCTAAGGGAGCAGTTCGCCACGCACACCTTGGTCGTTGGAATTATGGTGTCTCTGATGGCTTGTGGATCTGGTGTCGCAGGTAGGCCAGACATGTACATTGCATACAGTGACAATTAAGCATTTGTTAACCGGCAAAAGAATTATCGATGGTAGATAGATAGTTTAGCAGTGTAAATAATGTGGTGGCCTTCCCTATATCGAATCCAAACTTATATAGTTTATCTCTGGGTTTTTTCAACCTATGGAATCGGTCCAGGCAGGGGCAGACAGTAAAGTAAAGCCCGCACAAGAAGTAATTAGTTCTAGCGAGCACTACACAGGAATGACAGAACCACTTTCAACATAATATTTTGAAAAAATATCCGGCGAAAAGGTTTAATCATCACGGTATGATATGTTTTAAGGTGAAGTCCAACACCTTCACGGAGGAGGATGCTGACTGTTTTGGGGCACAGGTTTCCAGAGAGAATTTTAATAATGATTTTTATCTCTGGTTTTTCCTGGACGTCGTATTCTCCGAGAATGTGAATATAGCCGGTTGTGAACTGCTTAACACACGCATTTTTAACAGAGCAGTGTGGTAAAGGATCGAGCTGGCAGAGTGTGTAATTCCGATGTGAAAAGTGTATTAATTTCAATATCTGTAATAAAGAATTATAGGCGGCGCTGGGCTAAGTCGTCTGGCAAACTTCCACGAGAATGATGTTATGTTGTGGTTTATTGTTTTGAATAAGACTGAGGGACGAGAATATACGAACTGCTTAGGTAGTGTTTGCTTCTTACAGTGACTACCCCCGTTGAAGGGCACACTTCTATGTACATGTACTTAGTTTATTAGTTATTAGTATCAAAGCCCTAAAGCAACAATCCCGACAGAACAGGATGTTAACAGATGACTTGAAATTCCTGTTGTCATCACCTGGATGTCGTTCTTCCTAACTCCTTAGAAAAGATTTTGAAGCAGAAAAACGTATCTGAATGTGTCGAAACTTGTCTTGAACACATGGAAGGATTCACTAGACTTCAGGGGCAATGCAACCCACATAAAAAAATGTTGGCTTATCTTATTATCTGATTGGGTGTTAATAAACCCACAACCCGCCATCTTTTCGAAAACCCGCCCCTATTACATGGAATTAAACTCCCATAATTCTAAGGTCATCAAATGCTTTCCCAGCAAAATACTATACAATTAGCGCTATATATAACACTTGGCATTAATACTTAAAGAGCAAGTAGAACGGTTTCAAGAAAAAGAGTGATATACAAAAATGTTGCAAACTGCTCACTGACTAAAATTACCAAAATGGAAATCTAAAATTTGAGTGGGCCTGACGTTTCGATCCTAGCAGGACCTTTCTCAAAGGCAGAGTGACAAGGACAACACAGATACATGTACACGAAGGAATTAGGGGGAAGAGAGTGAATAGGACACGAATGAGAAACAAAGGACAAAGAGTAAAGCTGGTAGGGTGAGATCAAAGGGAAGGGCAAGGAGTAGGGTAGGGATTAGTGAGAAGAGGAGGAAAGATCAAAAAGAGAAGTGTGAAGGAGTGAACACAAAAGAAGGATTATCAGAAGGATGTTGAGACCATGTGGTTGAATAGTCCGAAGACGCTTCATCCACATTTTCTCATGGCTTAGACAGGCAGCATTACTACACTCATATCTAATATCGAATGATCAGGGAGATTGAAGTGATACCCAACAGGGACGTCCATTTTACCGGTTTTAATTGTAGACCTATATGGCCATAGATACGTTTTTTGAGAATGTTTTTGTCTCGCCAACATACTGAACATTACAAACTCTACATGAGATGGGGTATATGATGTTTGAGGTAGTGCACGTGATAGAGCCATAGATCGTGTGGGTAGTTCCAGAAGAATGTCCATTGAAAGAGTCTATTTCCTTGACATGTGTCTTGTAAACAATGCATTTTGAGGTACACTTAAATGTACCAAATTTAGTGGGAGGTGAAGTGTCCAAAGGGGGAACCTCTGCTCGGACAATTAAGTCACGCAGGTTACGGGAGTGCCTGAAAGCCAAAGGTTTCAAGAAATCTTATATTTGGCCAGAAATATTTGCATGAGTTGCATATGTCTAAAAAAAACCCTCCGCGCCAAAGCAGTGTTTCGTCATAACCCAATGTACAGTAAAGTGCATAATGCATGATGAGCAGGGCGTGACGTATACATGATGAGTCTTGCAGCACACTCCATGTCAACATGCACAATGAAAATGCAAAGAATCTCATCCCCATTCAGCGTTGACGTGCGTACCTTGTGCACCCGCCAACGGCACAATTCACGTGCAACGCATTGGATTTACGGGAGCCCGAAAAATGTTACACGATATGCTCACGGCAATCGTACCGAAGTTGTTGTCGTCGACTCTGAGATTGATAATAGGACCGACATACACTATGAACATCTAAATCGTGAAAATAGGGTGAAAATGTCATTTAGCCGTGAAAGGAAAATTCACCGTGTTTTCACCCCTATTTCATGGCACACAGATAGGCAAGTCATTTTCACGGTGTTTTCACCAGTGGTCTCCAAGGCCACATTCCTGGTGGTAAATGGCTAGAGGCAATTATGGCAATCTGGGAGTGACAGTTACCATACAGGACACCATACTGTACCTCCATGGGGGATGGTGGTCCCTACTGGTAATTGAATAAGCCATCCCTCAAGGCTGGAGCTTGCCACCCTAGATATTCACGGTTTTTCCACGGTCTCTTTAGTGGCCTGAAGATGTCTTTATCAGGTCAGAAGCGATTACTTTCAAGGTGAATTCACAGTAACTTTTTTAGTTTCACGGCAAAATGACATTTTCACCCCCTTTTCACGGTTTAGATGTTCATAGTGATATCACGCTCAACTACCGTCGTTGTGCTATGCTGGTACCCCGTAAGCTATGTGGGGACTATACAAGGAGGTTTTTTGTAAACCAGCGTAGGTTAGGCTTAGTGTGTTACGGTTAGGGTTACGGTTATGGAGTTGGAGTTAGAGCTTGGGTTGTGTTAGCCTTAGTGATAGATTTAGGATTAGGGTTAGGTTTAGGATTAGGGTTGTTAGGATTAGGGTTTTAGGGTTATGATTAGGGTTTTAGGGTTAGGATTAGGGTTGTTAGGGTTAGGATTAGGGTTGTTATGGTTAGGGGGGAGGCCTCAGCAAAACCTGGCTTTGCACATGCGGACTCATAGCTTAACCATGGTGGTTAAGTTTAATACGTCGTGACGCATATGCCTCTCGACTTGTAACCAAGTCCTTATGTATATATACGTCACGATAACTGGTTTTCCTATTCCCCATATAAAATGCGTGCTTTGAGAAAGGCGCCAGTGACAGACGCCCTCAACAGTGGAAGAGTGGACCTTTTTTTCATTTCTCTACACTTCCGGGATGACATCATGGATTTTTACCTGAAAAAATGGAATTCGGGTGGGTTTGACGTGTTTATGTTGTGAAGGTGTTCTTTAAATTCATGGGTTACATAATGCAATCGCAAAATTAATTCGTCGAAAACCGTTTTAGTTGCCCTTTAAAAAATAAGAGGTCAACTTTCTCAAAATCACAGGGCATCGTCATAATGTTGTATCGGTGCGCGTCACCGAGAAACGACCTTTGGCCCGAGGGAAGTGCGCCGGGTAACTGCTAGGGCTCAAGCTGCGCATGCGCATTTGGGGGTCCACCAACCGCAAGTCAATGGACCTTTCCCATGAAATATGCAAATTAGACCTAGCGCATGCGCTTATCTAAATTGGTGGGCAAGCGGGCTGCCAACCAATCATAGTTTTCCACGGGCGTGCGCGCGTTCCTTCTCACTAACAGTCTGGCGTGCGGTCATTGGCTATTCAGCGTCTCCTACGCGCGTATTTCGAAACCTGCACGCAACGCGCACTCGTTTGCCCACCAATTTAGTAAAGCGCATGCGCCAGCTCTTATTTGCATATTTCATGGGAAAGGTCCATTACGTGAGCCGCGTTTCCTTTCGAGGAAACCCGTCACTTTCGTTCGGGCTGAGAAGTGAGAAGATGGAAATCTGCCTGGTGTCCAATTAGCCTGGGGTGGATTTCACAAAGCCTTATACGATGAATCGTAACTCAACTTACGATGGATAACCCATCGTAAGTTGTGATGCACCGTATGGTTTATATGCATCGCTCATCGTCTTGCGATTGATCGTAAGTTACGATGAGTTTGGTGAAATCGACCCCCGGGCTCTTCGCTGACCCTGTCCCTGGGTTGTCCAAAAGTGACAAGTGGTTAAGGCTGGGGCTCATGCGTGTCTGATGGTGAGGTATGGAGCATGGTCAGTCTGGGATGCTTGGCTGGGTCTCTTTTATTTGACAGGGGTCATGGGATGGAAATGGGATCAAGTGGCGTAAAGAACCGGTCCTAATTGACAATTTCTTGAGTTGGGACACAATCGGTCTTGAGTATCTTGACACGAAATTTCCGGGTTTTTTCTGGAGATCTTTTGGGAAAAAATCTGAGTGTTTTAATTGAAGGATTGACTCGCTCATAGCTCTGGGACTCTATTTCCATCGCTTAATTCGGCGTATCTTGCAGACCGGGAGCGGACCGGATTGTGGCTTTTGGGCCGCACACCTTGGGATGGTCTTTCACAGGGGGGAGTAGGCGTACCCATGGTAACTAGCGATCCATTGTCAGTTGTCCTTCTGATTAAGGCGATAAATGTACGTAATTACTAATTAATTTCTGTGAGTTTTGGGACTACATAAACTCAACTCTTGTTTGCATGTGCCTCTCAATTGTGTGATTGATCTCAAGCCAGATTTGGTTGGGTTTTGGATCAATTGTGTTGAAATTAATCTGTTGATAAGCTGCGAGCAGAATTGGCAGATTTCGTTTCAGAGTCACAATCACATACCGTTGGGATAATGATAGTTTGACAAACATTTCAAACTTATGCTGGCTGATCATGATAGGGTCACAAGAATGGGTAGCGATTTTTGGGGGAAATAGTCCTAACATGTCTGGAGCGTGGTTGTGGTAGGAATCTAGTGCCTTGTGCAGACAAACAATAGGTTGAATAGGTCTCCACGTGGAAATTCTCTCCGTAGGGATTTCATGTAACTGGTATTTGGAAATAACTAGAAAAGGTGAAATTTGTGATGGTCAAGAACCCGTCGCAAAATGAGGTATTTATATAAGGGACATACGGTCCTAAGTGTTACCCAAGAAACTGAATTTGGTGAAAACGCGACTATTTTATAAACATTGTTTCTCACTCAGTTGTGTAGTGCACGGGAACAAAGTCATGTATCCACAAGGATTCAGATTCGCGTAGGTGTTTTGTGTGTGAAGTGTATTTCCAAGTTCTGACAATCCTGCGGTGTCGTGGTTTTTTCTCCCTTATTTTTTTTTAGAATACAGCAAGAGGGTTTCCGTCACGACTGTGTAGGACATAGAAGCAGCTTGACATTCTCAACATGGAGCAGCATGGTGAAGGAAACAGTGTCAAGGAGCTGAGCTGGCGTGGCTTCTTCATCGTCCTGATTTCCATTACCACTAATATCCTCGAGGGCGGCGTGTACAAGTCTTTTGGGGTGCTTCTACCCACGCTGAAGGAGCAGTTCACCACGTACACGTGGGTCATTGGAATCGTGGCGTCACTGGGGACCAGTGTCAGCGCTGTTACAAGTAAACTCAATTTGCTATGTTAAACAGTAGATACATAATCATATAGTTGATAGCAGCAGGTTAAACATTCTCCTGATGACGGCCAGAGCATACTGGTCGAAACGTCGAGTTACCCTCAGGTTCTTTTCAGAACCATACCTCTTCCTTTAAGAGACCTGATACATGGTGTTCACCGCAAACCTTCCTATATTGATTCACCCACCATGCAAAGCCTTAAGTCTCATTTAGGTTAAACATTGCTTAGTCTGTTAACACAGTCTTCTTTGTTAAACTCCATAAAAACAGTACTCCCTAACAGTAAATGTGAGAAAAAATTCCCGTTTTCCAAACACGACCATGTTAAAGTAAGGCAAGTTAAAACGTACCTATTTATTCGTGCATATGGGCAACAATTACGATAACTTCTATGTAAATTAATGTTACCGATTTCCATTTTATTGGACAAAAGGAATGTGTACTTTGGCTAACAGTTTTTAACGACATATAACTTGCTGATTTAAAAAAAACACCATTTAAGCCTATAGTGATGAGTGACGTGTACAGGTGAAATTATTCAGGAATAGCAGAGAAATTATCGGCACAAAATAGTAAAGATCAGGCGTCGATTTCACCAAACGCATCGTAACTTACGATAAATCGCAAGATGATGAGCCATGCACAGAAACCATACGGTGTGTCACAACTTACGATGGGTTATCCATCGTAAGTTGAATTACGGTGCATCGTAGGGCTTTGTGAAATCCAGCCCAGGTCCATCAAAGCAGTTATACAATCCAATGGGGGTTTGTTCTATTCGATATAATACACACTGAGTGTTAATTCAGTGCATTGCCCGATTGCCTGCTGACTAAATACAGGCAGCTTGGACGGGATTCAAACTCGCAAGACCTGCAGAAGTCATAACCACCGACCTGGTCTATATTTTGGCCAGCAGATTATCAGGCAACGCATTGAGCATTTAGTGCTTATTACGTTGATTAATTCATCTTGATCCATAAAATATCTAAAACTGGCGATGTCTATCATTATATGAACGCCATTTGTATGTATTGTTTTGGTGCAATTCCAGGTATCCTCGCAGTGCCTTTGGAAATGAAGTTTGGAGTTCGAAAGGTGTTAATCGTTTCATGTCTGGCGGTAGGCGTTGGACTATTCTTATGTTCCATTGTAACAAATCCCTTACAAGTCGCTCTTGCTGTCGGTTTCGTAACGGGTAAGCCATCACGATTTCGATTACAATAGATCAGACTTGAAGGTTTCGAACACAAGGGATGATGTCCATTTCGTTTCCATCTCATCTCCTTGCATTCAAGTGATTTGCCCATCATCCGACCCAAACTCTTTGATGTCACCGCTTACCACCCGAGACTTAATGAAGTGTTAGTCCAAACATCAGAAACAAATAATCACACTTTGTTCAGACGAGGAGGCTCCTTCTTGAAGCATCTTTCGTATAAAAGTGTTTCATTTGCGCACCTCAACTACATGTATTTCCTGTGTCATTTTCAGGACCTGGCCTTGGAGTTCTGAGTGTTATCTGTCCGGTGTTGGCTGGACGTCATTACACAAAGCACTTCGCGAAGGTCTGTGGTGTATTCCATTCTGGCTCGGCATTAGGATTCCTTGTCTTCGCTCCCTTGACGCAACTCTTCCTGGACACCTACGGCTGGAGAGGAACAATGCTACTCATAGCAGCAATCTGCTGCCACTCCATACCCTGTGCAGCTTTAATCAAGGATAGCAAGAAAGAATACGAATCTGTGACTGACAGAGATGTGGACCAACAACCCAACCAAGGGACTAAAACCAGCTCGTGGAAAGATTTCGTCGTTGATCTTTGCAGGAAGGCCGATGCAGGAATTCTGCTGAAATACAGATACTGGATCGTGTTCGCATGTCGAACTGGTGTGGCTTTTCCATACTGTTCCTGGGTGATCTATTTTGTGCCACACCTTCAATCCAAGGGATTCTCTCCCGAAGTAGCTGCTTGGCTTTGCTCAGTAGCAGCCATTGGCTATTTCGTGGGCACCCTGATCTGGGGACCTCCCCTCGACAGAGGTTACGTCGGATGCTCTACTGCTGTAATCATAAGTAGTCTCGTGACCTCATTGTCATTTGTTGTCGATCCTTGGATACATGGCGTCATTGGCAATGCCATCCAATCCATCGTATGTTGTCTGTCAATATCATCCACCTACACACTGACTGATGTGTTAACGAAAGAGCTGTTTGGTGTCGATCGACTGGTAACTGCCTTTGCGTGGATCAGGACATTAGTGGCGGCTCCTATTCTACTGGCTGGATTCTTCGCAGGTGAGCGAATATTCTTGTAGCCATCAAACAAAGCAAGGCTAAAGCCGTGCGTCCTCAGGACTTCATTCGGGACTTCATTTTGACAGCATATAAATCCCATGTCACGCAGTTCAATTTTCCAGGCAATTTCCGGGCTACAGAAGTTGCCAGCATTGGGATCACTTGGAAATCTGAATCCATGTTGGTCCAGGAGATGGGGGTCATATCTCGTACTGGTGTAAAATGTGCGTACCAGCGATGGATTTAGTTTTTGAAAACGTTTCCCTTTTGCGGGCGATGTTTGATACATTGGGGAATTTCAGGAACTTAATCCCGGGATCATCCATTATGTTCTTGTACACCCCAAACTCCGCACACTAGTGACAAACCAGCACAAGTTAACGACACGACGTCATTCGAGGCATATAAGCGTCACGACGTATGACACTTAACCACCGTAGCTAAGCTATAAGTGGGCATGCGCGAAGCCAGGTTTTGCTGAGGCCTCCCCCATACATTCATTCATTCATTCATTTCTCAGGTAGTTACAGGCACAAGCACGAAACAACCCTAACCCTTATCCTAATCCTAACCCTAACAACCCTAATCCTAAACTTAACCCTAATCCTAACTCTATCCGTAACGCTAACACAACCCGAACTCTAACTCTAACCGTAACCATAACCCTAACTGTAGCGCCCTAAGCCTAACCTACGCTGGTTTACAAAACACGTCCTTGTATGGTCCCCACACAATTTACGGGGTACCAGCATGGCTCAACGACGGTGGTTAAGCGTTAATGTCGGTCCTGTTATATATCTCCGTCATTCACCAAAACATAATAATTATAGCGCCCTCTAGGAGTCCATGTCCGTGTCCACAAATCTCCATGTTGTAACTCAAGGCAGAATTATCTTCCGGGATCTCGCGGGAAGTTACTGCGTGCCTTCTGAAAACGAATTTCTTTGGGAAAATACCCTACACAGACGGCCCTCATCACGTTGACTAAATAGTGACAAAATAACAAGCTACTTCGCTCCACTTTGGTGTTTCACAGGTTCCATGTTCGACACCTTCGGCAACTATGACGTTGCATTCATCATAATTGGCTGTGTTCCTATAGTCGCCCTTCTGCCACTGGTCATCGGAAAACTCAAGAAAATCATTTGACAAGGTTTCCATGTTTGAACCATTTTTTTTTTTAAGGTGATGTACAAAAATGTTGCAAACTGCTTACTGAATAAAATTACCAAAATGCAAAGCTTAAAAGTGGGCCTGACGTTTCGATCCTAGCAGGACCTTTCTCTGCTTTTGAGAAAGGTCCTGCTAGGATCGAAACGTCAGGCCCACTAAATTTTAACATTTATTTATGTGTATACAGTAGCACATTATGAATAAAGGATTCCTCACTGCGCTTTGCAGAAAGTATATTTCACATACACATTAAAACCTGCACATTATACATACCTATTATAACCTAGATAACCTATTAAAGTAATCATTTAGATAATCATTATACATCTTTACCAATCATTTTAACAGTATATATAATTACAATCTTTTAAATGGTCATTTGCGCTCGAATTATAAATACGGGCGATTTAAAGTGAGAATTACTACATTATAACTATTGATTGTTATCACCCGAAGAAGTTGCTTGTTATGATTGAATAAGCGACTTTGAAGAAAATATTACGTGAACTGAATGAATCATGCTAGAGATATACATCTGTGTCGCATACTTGTATTTTTTTAATAACCAGCGTTTAATTCTGACATCTCAACTGATGAAGTTTGTGATTGTTATTTGCGATTCCTTCATATTGTGAAGATCGTTGCTTGTGTTATAACGAATTACCAAATGTACAGAAAGTTTAGGAGGTTATGGTTATACCTAGGTATACCTTAATGATCTGAAAGAAAAATTAAAACATTTCATAATAATTGCTGGACCCTGGTCAATGTTATTGGTGGTACATAGTGTGTCTTACGGTGGAGGGGTTCCTAGTAAAACCCGAAGTTCATGATGAATTTAGTTCGCATTATTTATGTATAAACCAATGAAGTATGACATAATGAATGATTTTTTGGTGATTCGATGTTTGGTTTCTTTCTATCACCGCATTAAAGCCCCTACACAACATTGGTCGAGGTCAAAGAATAGCATCCATACGTTGTCTGATCCAACATATGCATGAAATAGCACACCTGTGAACATTTCGGCTCAATCCGCCAACCGAGTCTTGAGAAAATCGTGAAAACCGCTTCATTTGTTTCGCGAAAATGCAGCATTCAACGCCGTACTATTCCGAAAAATAGTTTAGATCTCGGTGAGACGTAAACGGTTTCTTTTACTCTTTTCTCCCAAAATACAACATGTTAGGCAGAAACATTTCAGTGCGAGGTTTCTACTATAACCATCTTCAAACTGTATAAGTTTCATTTAAATCTGTGAACATTTCTGTTTTTCGATCTTTTCAATGTTCTGTATGGTAAATTAGTCTCATGCACTGTATACACTTTCGTGCCTTGTAGCATACCTATGCTACGGAAAGTATCCCACCTACATGATTATACTCGAGTAAAAGGTGTCCATTATAACTGGATGTACAAGCATGCCCATACAATCAAGAATTTCAGGCTCTAAAATCACAAAAGCAAAACATTTCCACAAATTTTGTTATTCATAAGGTAAAAAGTATTTACCTTTCTTTAAACTATCTATTTTAACAAGACAATTTTTCGTAGATTATGCTTTCATAGACACTCTATTTGAGTTAATGATTAATTTCCGCTGCATACACAACAATTCAGTGACAATATTTTTGAGAATAGTGATATACAACACAACAATCAATGCGTTAAGTATAGTAGGTTACTGAAAGATTTTCCCCAAAAAATGCAAAACATCATTACTTGATTGTGACTTAAAATGACTAGTTTCCTTTCTACTTCTCAAACAAATGTTTACAGGTTGTATTATTGCAAATCTCCTAAAATTTTACGATATGGCATAGCCATATATCAAGCACTATAATTTCTCATCCAATTTTTCATTATAATTATTAAACACAAATTATACTAATAGTTAGTTTTGAGTAAGAAGTTACAAAATTGACATATTTTCATAGATAATAATGAATACACACAATACCCATGCTATAACACGATTGTCTTATTAGGACAATTGTTTTGTTATCAGACTATATCTAAATTGACTAATCTTGTAACGACAGAATTTTTTTAAAAATACATGAAATTTGAATGTTAATGATTATGCGTTTAATGTCCTTATGATACACCAAAGACTTATTCTAAGGAAAAAAATGCAAATATGAGGTAAATCCTATTTTTCTGATTATATACACTGACAATTAAATTTCGAGCTAAATATTCCTATTTCTGAATTCCAAATCCCATTTTAATTGATTAATGTAAGTGACATTTGAGATTAAACTTCAGATACGGATAATGTAAAATCAAGAGCAATTAAGTATAGGCTATATGAATCTTAAAATATGAATCTTAACTCCGAGGATAGAGGATCATGACATGCCTTCAGTTAATTGTCGTTTTCTTGAATCACCCAACATCGTTGTCATCAGAATTACACAATTCGGAATCGCAACCCTTAATGTTAACAACCTTTGTTTGTTGGGGCTTTATTTGACGATTGCACGGCCAACGTAGTTCAAATAATACAACAGAGACGATGTGAAGGGTTCTGTCTCATGCATATCATTCTCATTCGAGAATCAGTGATGTCATTGAGAAAAGAGAGTAGTGCGCTGTATGCAATTTCCTAATAACAGGCAGGGCACAAAGTGTAGGAAACGTTGAGTTACCGTATTGACTCAAGGCCACACTTTCTCCGTTGGTGTTACCTGTGTCACTGCAAGCTTTAAACAAATGTGATTTCACCATGAATAACCCCCTAGCTCTTAGCCAGGAGCGTTGGTTTGATTGCGCTTGAACACAGACGGTGCTAGAGTATGCTGGGGGTATGCTGCTTACTTTGACATGGGGCGTTTGCACAAGGCACTGTATAGCAAGCTGCACAGTGAGTCGTGCCAGCGGGATTGAGAGCCGAAAACTCGAGTGACTAAGGCGCAGTCCTGACCAAAGACCAAGTCCTCCGGCTGCAATAAGAGGGTATCCCAGTACCTGAAGGCTACGTTCACCCCGTTTTCCTTGCACACCCAGACCCCGTTGGTCTCCAGGTCGTTGCAGTCGATCCAGGCGTTGCCCAGTTCGGAACGGACGTGCTCCACCACGAACTGGTTCTCCTCTTCGGACTGCGGCACGGCCAGGTAGCCGCCCAGCCTGGCGCACGCGTCTCTGGCCCCGGACCAGGGACCGGTGGACTCGGTCAGCGAGTAGCACGACTGGCCCCAGTGCTGCCACTTCGGCGGGCACGGCCGCGTTGTCAACTTGCCGCACTGTGCCGACACGCGGGAGACGAAGCAGCCGCAGGACAGGGCAGCCCAGGCGACGAAAACGACGGAAAACATGCTGCCAGATGAAATTGACAGCGAACTGCTTGATGCTATTCTTCGCTGTGGATTTCAATGAGTCGTTGCACTCAGTGCGTTAACGGAGGAGTAAAGTGTGTCAAATCAGAATGGTCCATCGATTGCACGTGTCGCGTTATAGTTTTCTATCGTTTGGCCTTGGCACGGCTGACCCACAGACTCGTAGAGGTGATTGAAAGAAGGACAGTTCAACGAAGCGAGCGATCTGGATGTAATGCAGGCAGGAACAGAGTCTCTGTACCACAGGAGCTGTCTCTATCCTTCTCACGTTTCCATATGGTCACCAGACAGCGATATTCTTGGTGGCTTACCGGGTGGAGAGCGACTACAATGCCAACCAGTGGTGAAATTGAGATAGTGCAAAAAACCCTATAATCTTGGAGTTCCCGCGAAGAAAAGACACCTCCCCACACCTCGATGATTTCAAATTGGCACTTGGTCATCGAATACTGAACATGGGTGCAGGCTATATAGGTTTGGTCTCCCGACGTGCTTGTTCAGTAATGGCTATTTCTGCACTGAGACTGACACATTTCAAGCGACCGAATTTATACCAACACCCGGTGCGTGACAAATGACCCACACACTCTTGCCGAGTGGAGCTTAACGACACCAGTAGGGGTTATCGAAAAATTTGTATAGAAATTATAATTAATTAACACATTAAAAGCCTTCGGGAAATTCAAAATTTAACTCGGTTTGAAAGAGGACTTCAATTTTGAGCGCAGAGAAACAAGCCTTTTACAGGAGTGCCATTAGTTGTTGCCCAATATTTTATGAAGCCGGATTGTTTTAGCAATTTGTACTCGCTCGAAATGCTTGTGGTCGCTCACGCTCGGGCGAATCTTCTGATTAATTCAGCCCGTTGACGGAAGCCATTAAGGTAGTCGTCTGCTCTGTCCATGCATAATACAACACGCGAAGTCCATCGACCCCCCTCTCCCCTTCGAGGGCAACGAGTGGCCTTCAGCCATGCTCATGGCACTGCTATCACTGGTCGCACCGACATTTCATACAGGTCCAGATCGGGTCGGTACGGTACAGCCAAAGCTCCGCTGCGCGTTGTCTACCGTATTCTGTAGAGTAAGAACGTCGTGTGGAGTTCAGGCCAAACAACGGTGTTGTTACAACAATGTATTGCTTGCATCTGAATGAAAACGGGGTTGTGAAACGGAGATCACGACAGTTAATGGATGGATTACTTTTGACTGGCACCCCGACTCAGCCAAAGACTAGTTGACTAATTACGAGGCCACGATTTAAGGACTGCATAGCTCAAATGGGAAGAGCGCTGGCACTCCATAGAAAAGGTCTCGGTTTGAAATCCCAGTCCAGTTAAGGTTTTCTTTGACATCACATTTTCTCATTTTGTTCAAAAGTGAACTTTCCCCAGTCAGTTTGTTAGTGATTTGTTTGTTTAATATAATATTTTAATGAAATTAGCTGATCAGCTTACTTTAAAAGCAAAGACATCATAGTCAACTGACGTTCAACTTAAGATAGCGAGGAGAATTTGACTGTGGCTGGGATTGCATCCAAGACCTTTGACTTAAGGATGTGGTAAATGTTAAGCCAACCATGCCAGTCCTCAGGCAAGTGAGTTGGATGGCAGGTGGTCAGTTTTCATTGGCTTGTGTGGGGGCGCCCTTCAATGACATGTAAAAATTAACTACCAGATCTCAAGGTCCCGCGCACCTCCACTACATTCAAATTAATTTGTCGGTGTAAGCTCAAATAAAATAGATGCAGCTCTTGAAACCTGAATTTACCGCATTTCGTGATGTGTGTTGGATTTGTGTTCACTTTTATCAAGAGCTAGGAGCAGGTCTACTCGCAGATAGAGCTCTGTATTAGGGAAGCATAAACTAGCGCACGCTTAGTGGTTGAATGAAAAAGTAAATTGCAATAGGCAGGTTGGCGTTTTAATATAATAAGGTACACAAGACACGACAGTGGTGCATGTACGCTGTATACAAGCTAATTTGTATTTAGTATTATGTGTGGCGCCAACGACCTAGGGATATGGGGCGCACACACTTAATGATCAGCTTGTCAAACGGTAGCAGCATTCTTAACAATGTTTATGATGAGGAAACGTTTATGATGAGCAAAACCGAACTATTGGGATGACAGGAGAAAGAGCCAAGTCTTTTAGTATAGAGTGAGCGGTGAAAATGGGACTTTCCAAAGGAGTTCGCCCTTGAGCTGACAAGGACTATCATTTCTCATCCACGAGAAGTAACTCATGTATAATAATCTGATTCCATTAGGGCCTACTATGTGAAGGTCCCTATCATGTGTTCGTTAAATGCCAAGGCTATCTTCCGCCTTTTAAATGTACGCTTCATTTTGCAAAGTTATCCACTTATCATCTATTATTTGTAGTTGTCTTCATGCCCTATGCTATATAAGAGCTGCATGCCATCCGTGCCATGACATTTTGAGGTTATCTTGCTGGCTTAGTGCATCAATGTTACGCATTGCTGTGTAGTCACTGCAGGCGGCACAGCTTGGAATACTAAGTCTTGTTCTTCAAGGACCACCATTATCTATAACCAATCTGTCAATTCTCCTTTATTCCCTACTGGACAGAGTCTGTACGTCCCATGTGAAGAAAAGGGATTTACATCTGTTCCGCAGTGTGAAGATCTGTCCGCTGGTTTAGCACGTCCATGGTGGTGTGGTATCTGCAACCAACTTACCTAGAAACACTTCTGGTTGGAGTCAGTGTACATGCAGTATGACCCCGGTTGCCTTCATCCTCCTTGCCACCACCCTGTCGTGCTGCTCTGTCTCCCGAGTGGCGGCGAGATGCAGGAGCCTCAGACCGTGCCGTCCTCCGTGGCAGCTGCGGTGGAACGCCTCGTGCTACGCGCTGACCGAGTCCGCCGTCCAGTGGGCCGGGGCCAGAGACGCGTGCGCCGGTCTGCCGGGCGGCTACCTGGCCGTGCCGCAGTCCGAAGAGGAGACGCGGTGGGTGGCGGAGCACGTCGTTCCCGAGGAGGCCAGCGCCTGGTTCGACTGCCACGGTGTGCCGGCGGAGAACCACTGGGTGTGCGCCGAAGACGGGGCCAGCGTCGACTTCAGGTTCTGGGACGCGGGGCAGCCGAACTGGAACGACCAGTGCGGGATCATTTCTCGATATTACTTAGTAAATTCTCCATGGCACGATATGCCCTGTACTTATAGTTACCCCGCTCTCTGTAAGAGCCCCATTGCCATGTGAACTCGAACCGATCTATAAATTCAATGAGAATGAAGAAATACATGTAAGAATGGATTATAGATTGAAGGTGATTTAAGGCTGAGTTTCAACGGCAATTATTAACACGTGGTTCGGAACTCTTGTAACTCGTGGTAGCTCTTAGGTAACTAAAATTTAAAGACGATCACAGTGCACTGATGACCAAACTTAATAATTCTTAGGATTCATTGTTTACGGAATGGTCATCACTTATGATGGAAAGTGGTATACTTATCGGAGATTGTCATTGAATAGGTGTTAAAATAATGTTGAGGCTTGCTTCAATGCAATACAATTTCAGATAATCTTTTTTTGTCAATTCCATTATTCAGTGCTATTATATCATTGGTATGATTAGTAAATGTATCACTTATTCCTACAGACGTAAATGACAATTTAATGACAATGACAATTTAATGACAATATCGTATTGATATGTTTATTTGCTGTTTCATATCCTTAAGTTAAACCTGCGTTACTTCTTAATTTTGGAACATTATGATCTGCCCAAAGCAATGTTTTTTCTTCTTCTGATGACAGAGGCAATTCAACCGTTAACTGTCGTGTATCTCCAGGGATCACACCCCGCTTTCATTCAGATGCAATCAATGTTTTGGCGTAACACTTGCTGAGAATGATTTAGCACAACGGTTGGAAAGAGGCACACGTACGTGTTGTCTAGCCTGAAATGCACGCGACTTTCTTACACTACACAATATGTACACAACGGAGCGGCCTGTTTCGGCTATACCGATCCGATGAGGACGTGCACGATATATCGGTGTACCCAGTGAAGCTGTGGAAGCATCAAGGTTGACGGTCATTCGCTGTCCAGGGAGAGGGGGGTCGGTGGACTTCGCGTGTTGTATTATGCATGGACAGAGCAGACGACTACCTTGTTGTCTTCCATCACCGGGCTGAATTAATCACAAGATTTGCCAGAGCGTGAGCGACCCCTAGCATTTCTGGCGAGTCCAAATTACTAAAAACCATCCTTTATAAAATATAAAACCGTGACGAAAAGGGCCTAATGGTAATCCTGCAAGAGGCTTGCTTCTCGTTGCGCTCCAAAAAAATCAATTACTCCACTTTCAAACCGACTTAAATTTTTGATTTGCCGAAGCTTTTAGAGTGTTAATTAATGACGATCTCTCTATTTCTTATTCGATAACGTGAAATTTAACTTCACTCGTTTGTCACGCACCGAGTGTTGGTATAAAAACAGTCGTTCAGTGCAGAAATAGCCATTACCGAGCGAGCACGTCCAAAGACCAAACCTAGCCTGCTCCCATGCTCAATATTCGATGACCAAGTGTCAATTTGGAATCTTCGTGGCGGGGTGTCTTTTGCTTGTCTTCGGGGGACCTCCAATTATACAGTCGTGATCAGCATTCACTGTTTTTTTTGCCGTACCTATATTTCAGCTCTGGTTGGCAAATAAGTCGCTCTCCACCCGGTAAGCCAGACGACTACCTTAATGGCTTCCGTCAACGGGCTGAATTAATCAGAAGATTCGCCCGAGCTTGAGCGACCACAAGCATTTCGGGCGAGTCCAAATTGCTAAAACAATCCGGCTTCATAAAATATTGGGCAACAACTAATGGCACTCCTGTAAAAGGCTTGTTTCTCTATGCGCTCAAAATTGGAGTCCTCTTTCAAACCGAGTTAAATTTTGAATTTCCCGAAGGCTTTTAATGTGTTAATTAATTATAATTTCTATACAATTTTTTCGATAACACTTACTGGTGTCGTGAAGCTCCACTCGGCAAGAGTGTGTGGGTCATTTGTCACGCACCGGGTGTTGGTATAAATTCGGTCGCTTGAAATGTGTCAGTCTCAGTGCAGAAATAGCCATTACTGAACAAGCACGTCGGGAGACCAAACCTATATAGCCTGCACCCATGTTCAGTATTCGATGACCAAGTGTCAATTTGAAATCATCACGGTGTGGGGAGGTGTCTTTTCGTCGCGGGAACTCCAAGATTATAGGGTTTTTTGCACTATCTCAATTTCACCACTGGTTGGCATTGTAGTCGCTCTACGGTAAGCCACCAAGAATATCGCTGTCTGGTGACCATATGGAAACGTGAGAAGGATAGAGACAGCTCCTGTGGTTCAGAGACTCTGTTCCTGCCTGCATTACATCCAGATCGCTTGCTTCGTCGAACTGTCCTTCTTTCAATCACCTCTACGAGTCTGTGGGTCAGCCGTGCCAAGGCCAAACGATAGAAAACTATAACGCGACGCGTGCAACCGATGAACTTTGTAAATTGACACACTTTTCTCCTCCATTAACGCACTGAGTGCAACGACTCATTGAAATCCACAGCGAAGAATAGCATCAAGCAGTTCGCTGTCAATTTCATCTGGCAGCATGTTTTCCGTCGTTTTCGTCGCCTGGGCTGCCCTGTCCTGCGGCTGCTTCGTCTCCCGCGTGTCGGCACAGTGCGGCAAGTTGACAACGCGGCCGTGCCCGCCGAAGTGGCAGCACTGGGGCCAGTCGTGCTACTCGCTGACCGAGTCCACCGGTCCCTGGGCCGGGGCCAGAGACGCGTGCGCCAGGCTGGGCGGCTACCTGGCCGTGCCGCAGTCCGAAGAGGAGAACCAGTTCGTGGTGGAGCACGTCGTTCCCGAACTTGGCAACGCCTGGATCGACTGCAACGACCTGGAGACCAACGGGGTCTGGGTGTGCAAGGAAAATGGGGTGAACGTCACCTTCAGGTACTGGGATACCGTCTTCTTGCAGCCGGAGGACCTGGCCTTCGATCAACACTGCGCCTTCGTCACTCGATTTTTCGGCTCTCAATCCCACTGGCACGATTTCTTGTGCAGCTTGCTATACAATGCCTTGTGCAAACGTCCCATGGCAAAGTAAGTGTGCAGTACACAAAATCCATCCAAGATGGCTCCCCGAGCTAATTATCATAAAGTGTGGACCGTCACCTTTTTTTGATAAGGGATCTTTGGAGGCTAATTAACTGATACATTGTAGAACAAGTGACACTTAAGATAACCTGGGGGTTCACTCTTCAATTTGGTATGTCATTTGGACCATATCCGACTTTGAATGTGGCCCTATTTGGCTTTGGTAGTGGAGGGGTCCATCCCAAAATCCTTGCAGAAATTCGGCGGACGGCAACACATTTTGGGGATGTTTTTTTCTGGAGGTAATTAGCAAAAAATCTAATCGGCTAAAAGCACTAAAATTGAAAAGAATCTGAGAGATGAATGTCTAGACTAAAACATTTCAGTAAAGCTATAAGAACTAAGAGACTTTTGGGCATGGGATAATTGGCTTTGAATTGGTTTTTGTACAGAGTTCAATGGGAGCTCTATCCTGTAGCCCGTAGCACCCGTAAGCGGCATATTCTCTGCACTCGAGCGCCCTCCTGTGTTCAAGCGCAGTAAAACGCTACGACCTTGGTGCTGTTCATGGTGAAATCACATTTGTCCAAAGTTTGTGGTGACACAGATGATACCAACAGAGTTGAGAAAAGGCGGCAACCCAACGTTTCATACACTTTGTGACCGGCCCGTTATCGGGATATTGTACACACTTCCCCAGCACATCATCACAGTCTCTTCTACAAGTCATCCCCGATTCTCGAATGAGATGATATGCATGTGTCACAACTCTTCTCATCGTCGCTATTTTATCATTTGAACGACGTTGGCCGTGCAATCGGACTATCAAGTCCCAACTAACAAAGGTTGCTAACATTAAAGATTGCAAAAATCTCAGACATTTGTGGAATGCTTATAACGACGGAGTTCGGTGATTCAAGGAAACGACAATTAACTGAAAGCATGTAATGATCTTCAATAAATTGTTACCATTTGGCCCTCGGAGTTTCATAGGCCTATTTGAAAAAATGAATTGGTCTTGATTAAAAATTATCAATATGTAACCTTTAATTTCAAATGTCACTTACAGTATTACATGAAAATGTGGTTTGGGAATTATGAATGCTCAGCTCGAATATTTTCAATCATCAGTGTATATCAGAAGTTTTTACGGATACTTTCCAAGCTTTTTGTGGATGCTCTCAAATTGTCATGAGTACTAAGTAACGTTGTTATTGTTGAATAGTCAAATGAATTTACCAAGGTTTTGATTATCGTAAGCGTTTGGGTGGAGGCTATTATTTTTGAAATATTCATAGAAATCATGTGTTATTTTAACGTTCAGTAGAAATGAGCTAATAGCTATAGCTATTTACCTTTTAAAATATATATATGTATGTTATTTAATCCTTAAATGATAAGTCTTAGGTGTGGCATAGTGATACTAAACGCATAGTAATTTACAAATATAACTTATTTATTCAAATATCCTGTCGTTATGTGATTGGTCAATTTAGATGTATTCTGAGAGCAAATCCTAAAACGACAATCGTGTTATAGCATGGTAACGTTGTAACTTTTGAAACAAAATAATTTTCCGTGATTCTTATCAATAAATAATATTATGTAATATTATGGGGAAATTAAAGTTTTTGACCTATATGCCATATCAGACAAATTGAGGAGATTTTCAAAAATACAATCTGTAAACATTATTTTGTTTGAGAAGCAGAAAGGAAACAAGTCAGTTTTTGTCATATTCAAGTAATAATGTTTTTGTTTTTACGGGAAAATTTTCCGTAACCTGCTTTTTAAAGGCCCTATACAACATTGGTCAAGGTCAAAAGATTGCCACAGTGTTAAACCATTAAACATCCCCAGAAAGCAATCTTTCGAAGGTTTTAGATCAAATGGTAATCTGAAAAAGTAGAAAAAAGGTAAACAAAAAGTCAAGGTTTTCGCACCATCATGTAGTGTAAGAAATAGTTTATTACTTGCAAGTAATAAACTATTTTTTGATGGTTAAGTGAAGATTTCTAAAGAAGTACAGCATCCCAGACCGTAACATTTCAACATGAGGATTCTATCATGACCATCTACAAACTGTGTAAATTAGAAGGAAATCTGTGGACATCGATGTTTCCCGATCTTTCCAGTGTTGTATTGGGCCTTTAACGCATTGGTTATTATGTTATGGATCACTATTCTCAGATATATTGTTGTGACTGCATTGTTGTGTATGCAGTATAATATAACTCAGTTATACAGCCATTATAGTGTCTACAAGAACATCATTACTCATTTTAATCTACGAGTGTCTGTTGTAGTAAAATATATAAGTTCCCGGTCAATGTTTCCCTAGTTAGTTTGACCAGACTAAAATGTGATAAATTATCACAACAGCAACTACATTTCACTCCAGTTGGTTTAAAGCCCCTACACAACGTTGGTAAGATCGAAAAACAAATGTTCACAGATTTAAATGAAACTTATACAGTTTGAAGATGGTTAAAGTAGAAACCTCGCACTGCAATATTTCTGCCTAAAATGGTGCATTTTGGGTGAAAAGAGTAAAAGAAATCGTTTACGTCTCACCGAGATCTAAACTATTTTTTGGAAGAGTACGTTGTTGAATGCTGCAATTTCGCGAAACAAATGAAGCGGTTTTCACGATTTTCTCGAAACTCGGTCGCCAGATTGAACTAAAATTTTCTCAAGTGTGCTATTTCATGCATATGTTTAACCTCGACCAATGTTGTGCCGGTAAATGTTATGCACGCTTGTATTCCAGTAGACGATATCAATTTGTCAAGAAATAAAAGTGTGCTTTCATGCACGATGTGAAATGTGGAAAGTTTGGCGGTGACACCATGTAAGTCATTTTTCCTAATGGATTATGGCGGCGAAAAAACACTAACAGACGAGTAGACTGATCTGCCCGACATGGCGTCCATTTGGAGGAAACTTCACTCACTAGCAAACAACGAACATTTACTTTTAGATGGACTCCGATAGGGAAGGACTTTGCATTGCAATCGACAAAACAGTGTAACCACGCACTGTAATTACCTTCAGAGTGCTGGAAATCTGATTTGCCAATTGGAAAGAAAAAAAGGATCATCATGCATCTAACTATGACATATCTATTCGTGGCTCTCTGTTTGTGATTAATTGCCATGATCATTTGCCTTTATGCGTTATTACCAGCGGCGCAAACATCCGTATCAGGTTCGTCTAGGTTGCTGCTCTGTGCACACTGACTGCAGCTGATGAGTACACACTGATGAGTACACACTGATACTGTATGCATACATGTAGCGTACATTTTTCGAACTATCAGTGGCGGATAGTGCTTGTGTGTACAATATTATTGTACCAGTTGTGTGACACCGGGCACTACTAATTCTGCATGAGCTGGGAGTTTGAAGAACGGTATGCCTTCTGTATACATTGCTTGCACCAATAGTGAATGCTTTTTTGTGCAATACCATTTCCAAAGTGTAAGTATAATATGACAATTACATGTATATTATTATGCGACCGTCCTTCACCAATCTAATGTACACGCACATGTGTAGTGCACATAAAGAGTGTACATATGTACAGTGTACAATACATTTTACGCATACACGTACTGTACATGTAAAAACAACATGTATACAAACACGCGCATTTCGATTGGTCTCTTTTTCGCTATGAAGCTTGTGAGCTGGAGAGCAGCTTTTGTACTGCTTTGTACTGGAGACACCGCCTAGGATAAGCCTATCAAAACTCAGGACGGATGGCATGTGCCGACTTTAACCAATTAGAAAGCCTTTGTGATACTTTGACTATTTTGCCTTTCGGTTTAGTTCATCTGGCAAAGCCACTAGAAAAGAGACTTGGCACACGCACCGTCTTACTTGTCTGCGGCACGGCAGTTGGTCTTGGATTAACGCTGGTTCCCCTGGCAACGAGTCCCGTACAAATAGCTGTGATTATGGCCACTATACCAGGTAAGCTGCCCTTGTCAGAATGGATCTTAGCGAACATGTTACCAATCGCCAACACCGCTCCTGACCTCAAAAATATCGTTACTGTACTGTCGCCTATTGGCTTACATAATTTTATCTTTTACACCCAAATTCGAAACGTACCTCTCGCTGACAGAAATCGATTCGAATCGATTAGTCGGCATTGCTTTTATTCAACTCATCGAGGTTCTTTATGAATGAACATTGTGATATTATACTTCAGTCTGTCTATCAGGACATCGAAAATCTGGACTTCAAACCAAGGCCCGAAAGCCTGAAAAAAGGGTTTCTCTAAGCTTGAATCTGTTATCATCGACAGGAGAAAGAATGTTGCCAGCTGGGTTGCAAAGCAACGTAGACAGCCGATTCAGAAGTTATAGTCATCAGTCCACATCATCACCCCCTACTAATACTGTCATCGATCTTTCTTCTCTATCTATTACTGACACTATAAGCACAGGCCTCTGTCGATGTGTTTGAACCTTTGTTCCCCTCAAAGTTGTTCCATGAGGTTTGGACCTGCTCGACGTAAAACAAAAAAGCACTGAGGGCTCAGTATAGACCCTTCTTACTGACGTCACGTTGCTACTAGAAACAACGAGATCCGCCATCTTGGAGTACACACATACACTTTCGATCGAACGTTTGTGTTCGTTTAACGTTACATTACAGTTTTCACGATGGGAATTCCAAGGCCCGGTGTCCTGCCAAAAAGTGTCCCTGCCAAATACTGTCCGCTCATTAGCATACTGATCACTGATTGGTTAGCGTTAGGACTAGGATTGGGTCGTTAGGGTTAGGGTTTGGATTAGAATTAGGATTCGGATTAGGATTAGGGTTAGGATTAGGGTTGTTTGGGTTAGGGTTAGCGTTACGGTTACAGTTAGGGTCCAACGGTACCAAAGTGCCCAACGTTGCGTGTGTTAGGCCAGCAACCATACACAATGCGTGTGTAGTGCGCAACCATACCCCAACCACGGTGGTTGAATGTCATACGTATTGGACCAATCAGCGATCAGTATGCTAATGAGTGGACACTATTTGGCAGGGGACACTATTTGGCATGACACCGGTATTATGACATTCTCGGCTTTTTTGCTGGAATAGATCCGGCGTATTCGAATAATGCATAGCGGCGGGTACCACGGGAAAAAGTGGAAGGGAATTTACATGTAGGTGTACAATCAAATGTATTGTCCTTTTGGAAGTCATTGGCTAGTCTGATTAATCATTAAAATGTTTGAGAAACCCGTCCATGGAAATCCCCTTGATTTATTTAGCTTGTTCCATTTCCCACTCGTCCACCTCTCCCCCCACTTGCAGGACCTTGTTCGGGAATCATGCATATTCTTAGCCAGGTATTGCCGGGACGTCACTTCACCAAGCATTTCACGCTTGCCGTTGGCATAGGGCATTCTGGGTCGGCCGTGGCTTTTATGGCTTTCGCTCCCATGACGCAACTCTTCCTGGATACCTACGGCTGGAGAGGAGCACTGGTACTCGTAGTGGCAACTTGTTGTCACGTCATTCCCTGTGCCACTTTAATCAAGGATCCCAAGGAAGAATACGACCTCCTGGCTACCGATGGGGTCACCGAAGAACCTCCAAAAGGCTATTTTTCCTCGCTGAAAGCTTTCTTCGCAGATCTCCGCAGAAAGACCGATGCAGGAATGTTGCTGGAGAGCAAGTTCTGGATGGTGCTCAGCTCTCGAATTGCATGCACCTTTCCATACTGTTCGTGGGTGGTTTATTACGTTCCACATCTTCAAGCCAAGGGCTTCTCTCCTCAACTGGCTTCTTCGTTATGCTCAGCAGCGGCTGTGGGCTATTTCTTTGGATCCTTCATCTTGGCACCCTTCGTGGACAGAGGTTATATCAGATGTCCAACCGGGTCGATCAAAAGCAGCCTCGTGCTCGCATTGACATTCGTCGTCGATCCTTGGCTGGCTGGAGTTGCGATCCATGCCTTGACAGTCTTTGTATTTGGTCTGTCGGTGTCAGCCGCCTACGAACTCAGCGACGCTCTGGTCAAAGAATTCCTCGGTGTCGATCGACTGACCAATGCTTTTGCATGGATAAAGATCTTCGTGGTTGCCCCGGTGATGCTTGCTGGGTTTGTCTCTGGTAAGAAGACTTCCTATGATCCCTTAACTCTAGCTCTCATTCACACAGTTACATGATATAAGATGGAGGGCTTTGCACAGTGTGTCTTTAAAGCGGTCTTTGTTTTACCGCAGGCTGGATATACGACGCGGTGGGCAGCTATAACCTGGCGCTCATCGCAACCGGCTGTGTTCCTGCCGTAGCTGTTCTGCCTTTGATCGTTGAAAGTATCTTCAAAACAATTAAATGAATAGGCCTAACACTATGAACTTCTAAACCGTGAAAATAGGGTGAACATGTCATTTAGCCGTGAAAGAAAAATTCACCGTGTTTTCACCCCTATTTCATGGCACACAGATAGGCAAGTCATTTTCACGGTGTTTTCACCAGTGGTCTCCCAGGCCACATTCCTGGTGGTAAATGGCTAGAGGCAATTATGGCAATCTGGGAGTGACAGTTACCATACAGGACACCATACTGTACCTCTATGGGGGCTGGTGGTCCCTACTGGTAATTGAATAAGCCATCCCTCAAGGCTGGAGCTTGCCACCCTAGATATTCACGGTATTTCCACGGTCTCTTTAGTGACCTGAAGATATCTTTATCAGGTCAGAAGCGATTATTTTCAAGGTGAATTCACTATAAAATGCACCGTGAAATCGCAGTGACTTTTTAGTTTCACGGCAAAATGACATTTTCACCCCCTTTTCGCGGTTTAGATGTTCATAGTGACAGTGTGTCTTTAAAGCGGTCTTTGTTTTACCGCAGGCTGGATATACGACGCCTCGGGCAGCTATAACCTGGCGCTCATCGCAACCGGCTGTGTTCCTGCCGTAGCTGTTCTGCCTCTGATCGTTGAAAGTATCTTCAAAACAATTAAATGAATAGGCCTATAAGGCCATCTCCTCTACTACTTGAAACAAGGTAGGCCTTGTTATACATTAATAATCTTTGTCTATTAGTTTTTTTTCAATATCTGATTCATTCATGCAATATTTCTGGTCCTAATAACCGTCATGCTATGATGTCCCCACTTTTGAAAGTGTCGGGTTGTGTGTATATGACAGCATGTCTCCTATATCATTGATAATGTAGCGTGGATCAGGGGCTTTTGTCTTATAACACCGACAAGGGGAAAGCGGACAAGGGACTTTCAAGAAAAACACAATTTATTCAAAACAAACTGATCTCGCGGAGACTTCCGTCCGGCAGCTTCGACAGCAACAACTCTGTCTTTAACACCAAAAATAGCTGTCCGCAACACAACACAAAACATAGCGATGAAAGAACACAATTCACTGACACTTTAGCCGCGTTTCCACTTGACATATTTTGGTCAAAGTAACCGAGACTATGGTTACCTTTCCCATTTTAAGTCCAGTGGAAACGGCCCAGTTAAATCTCCTCTCGGTTACTTTAACCGAGCCGAATGGTTACTTTTATCTGCCAACCTCTGCCCAGTTAAAGTGACCAGGTAAGTTTAACCGAGCCGATTAGTCCAGTGGAAACGCACCACTCGGTAAAACGCGACTTGGTGTATACATGCACTGTGCACAAATAATTTTTGCCAGCTCGGTTACTTTAACCATCGTCTCAGTTGAATTGACCGACTCAAAAGTCCAAGTGGGAACGACGGTCAAATTTGACCATTGGAAATTTAACTATCCTCTCGGTAAAATGTTAGTCCAGTGGAAACACGGCTTTAGAACCGCCCACGGCATCAATAGGTTAAAGAAAATATGTCTATTACAATAATATCTCTAGCATTTAAATGTAGTTCAGATGTATTATACCTGAAGATAGTGACCATCGTCCTTGTATGCGGAATGGAATTTACTTTGCCAAACGTTGTCTGGTCGTTTAATGAATGCCTTCAGAGAAAAGGGGCAGATTCAAGGAATTTGCGTTCATTGCAAAATTGCATAATAATGAAGCGTTGGGAGGGTGGATTGGGCAGGGCGCTTAAAAGGTAAAAGGGTTTTCCAGGGGGCTTCTATTCTAGCTTGCGACCTCGGTCCAGTCAACACCAAAACAGGTCGGGGAAGGTATACAACCGAATTACGGAAGCATATGTGCAGTAACGTAAATTATCCGCAAGGTTTTCTAGAGTTTTTGCTCATTGAGTTTCATCTCTGGTTTATAATCCCGTGTGTGTATTGTGAGGGTCAGTAGCCTTTTGCGGACACCGTAGTTGTGTCTTCCAAAAATTTCTGGAAGTTGTATTTACTTACCGATATTCCGCCGCCCCATGGGAATATAGTCCAATTATTTTGAAACAAAGAAAAGAGTGAGGCATGGGATAAAATGTGAACATAATCTTAAAGCAATACCGGTATACAAAAAGATACAAATTGGTTTCGGACTTCAATGCTTGATCAAACAGCACATTTCAAAAGTGTAGAAGTAGGCCACAGGCATCATTTCAATCATAGCAGGACCTTTCTCTGAGCCATTCTGTCTTGCGTTAGGAAGGGACAAAGAAAGAATGTCAAGAAAGATATAATGTATATATATGTATACTTTTTTTGAGATACTGTAGTTTTCGTGGTTTTCGTCCAGGGTTGCATTCCTGCCTGCTACTTGTGGCAGTTGCCTTGTATAAATTCCCTATTGTTTCTTTAGTGGTGGTGGCTGGGCTGCATCTGGGTATTCCTGGAATTGCAGTGATAGGGTTAAGTAGAGAGCGCTCTAAGTGAGAGCTGCCATTCCTATTCACTGTCATGTTTTTGTATTTAAAATCCACTTCAACAACAATAATAATAATAATAATAATAATAATAATAATAATAATAATAATAATAATACATACATACATACATACATACATGTATTCATAAAAGCGCCTTACGTATAACTTAAAAGCGATTTACAAACACAACTTCAAAAAAAAGTGATGGACAAAGGTAAACAAAATCGATTACAGTAAAAAATAAACTACAACCCAAAAACCCAAGCATACATTATCAATCATCGTCTGCTTTTGCCATCCTTGCTTTTCCTGTATGTCCTGTGACTTGAACAGTTTTGTGATTATTGTGGTAACCTTTTATGGGATTTTAATATTTCTGTTGCTGGATTTTGCTGTATGAACTTTCTACCTACACGACGCCATGCTGCATGGATACTTGACCATGATCAACAAATGGACACTGTATGTACTTTGTGTGTTGCACTTGTTGCGCTGTCCACACCTGAATGTGGGCACCTACCAGGACCTGAATATCTGACGACGACTTCGTTTATTTTTAAATACATTGCCAGTCTCTGATGTAATATTGTGGCCTAGGCGTGTGGTCAGTGCAATCTGTAAACTAGGTGTTATCACAACAATTATAAATTCGCCCTCACCAAATGGACCAAATATAGCTTCACTACATTAATTTAAATTAATTGAGAGTGCGATATTTTACTAAAAGATAAGAACTGTATATACAGAACAGAAGAAAAGTGGAATTTTCGGCAGCTGATCCCCTGAAGTTTTGTAAAATAACTGTAAATACCAAACGAAGTAAATTTGTCAATACAAACATAAATTTTTTTTAAAAGAACAAAAAGACTTACTAGAAACTTTTGAACAATTTGGAAATTTGGCCAAGAAACCATTAACAGCCGTATATCTCCATGCATCACACCCCCGCTTTCATTCAGATGCAAACAACTAAGTGCTATAAACATGGTAACGCCAGTTCAGGGATCACATTATAGCTCAGTAGGAAGAGCACTGGAACGTTAGTCCAGATGTATCGTGTTCAAGTCACGGTACAGTCAAAGTTTATTTTGCCAATTTTTCAAGATATCAGAGAAGATTTTGTTTTCAACCATGTTTGGTAAATGTGGTTAGACCCGGTTGACATACACGATGTGTTTGATTTTCGATAAAATAATTATAATTTGTTATGTGCATAGGGGAACAGCCTTCCTGACAAGGAATCATGAGAAATGTTCAAACATCCCAGCCTAGGCTCGGGCTCAGGTTTCGCCTTCGTCTGACAACACCTGAAAATCCACGTTGTGGTTTGTTACCGAATTTAAAGGTTTGTTGGCTCGATAGGCACAGATTATTCACCAAGAACCTGGGGCCAAACGCTTGTTTTAGATGCATGTGATACTAGCTATAACGATCGAGTAAGATGGACGAAGCGTAAGCCGGAGCCAGTATAAGCCTTCATTTCGAAAACGGCCTACGTTGAGCGAATCTGCAGTCCTCGTACATTCTGTATGGATGCTTCAAGTATTTTAGTCCGAATGGGCATATGTACTTCCCTGTCACAAAGGACCCCCTTGAGTAAGTGTGGTTCTGAAAAGAACCGGAGGAACTCGACGTTTCGAAAAGTGTACTCTGTTCGTCTTCTGCATCCATCCATCATTGTCTCAACTTACCATTCATTCGAGGTATATTTGCCCGGCAAACCGATAATCTCCTGCATTTAAAAAAAAAGAGCAATCTGTAGAGAGCTGAGCAATTCCAATGGTGTGTAGTAAACACGGCGTCGTCCAAATGCGAGATTTTGAAGCACACCTCAGCCATTGGCTGATCTCCTCTGCACCTAGTGGACATCTATGCATTGCATCAGAAATGAACAATGGCAAGTATATACCTAGTCCTATGGAACGCGGAAAAGCCCCATATCTATTTGGAAGTTGATTTGCATCAACATAAACACGACACCGGCAAGAAAAGCTGACTTAAAACCCTCGGCCAAGAAAGGAGGCAATACAAAAATCCGCCACAATCAGAAAAAAGGAAAGCAAACACAAAATCCAGCCCAGCCCTCCTAGGACATCCAAAGGCACTGTGTCAGATTGCGTTTCATGGCGTTAGTTCCATGGATTTTGTTGCTGCGTTTTAAAAGGTATAAGCAGCAATCTTCATATTAAACTCATTCGAAATTAGGTAAGAGTAATTTAAGGTCTACGGCTTGAAGATTTTTTAAAGACATGTGGCACAGAAAGTGTATATAAACTCACATTGTGACACTTCCAATGAGTTTAAAGGTGCTTTTCAGTTGTCGTCAATACCATGCCGATGATAAGCGGTAGGAGTGTTACGGCAGGAACACAGCCAATGATTACAAATGCCAAGTCATAGCTGCCGACGGCGTCGTAAATCCATCCTGTATGAAAAAGGGAAGACAAATTTCCAATTTCAAAGGAAAATTCGTATTGAAAAATGCCAGAGAAAACTTTTACTGGACCTGGATTGAAACCCGAGACCTCTGGTTTTGCGTAGAAGCCCCTTTTGATGAGTCATCAAACCCTTATATGGCAATCGTCCCAAATAGTCAACTAATCTTTACCGGGGTGGGGTGCCATTTCACTCTTAACTGTCATATATCTCCAGAGATTAGGGCCCGCTTTCATTCAGATGCAAAAAACAACAATAGTTGTTGACCTGGCTACCGTGGATCGGTGAACACACAAAATGGACGCAGACACTTTTAAATACTGTTAAACAAATGAAGGAAATGCTAACTTGGAACCTATGCACAAATTTGAAAATGGCAATAAAATCTTTGAATAACAGCGCCCTTATCAATTGAATACTCAACTAGTCAATGCCGATTTTTGCAAGTCGTTTTTTTTTTCATTTTGTTTAACGAAGATCCAGAATCTTCCAAAGCCAATACGTTTTATATTCTGGTGGAAACTACAGTAATATGGAAACAAGTCGCTAACTGCTTACTGACAAAAATGAACAAAATTCGAAAAGCAAACTTGTCATAGGAAGGCCTGACGTCTCAGTACTAGCAGGACCTTTCTGAAAGGCACAGTCGTTCTGCCTTAGAGAAAAGTCCTGCTTATATCGAAACCCTAGACCTTCCTAATTGTTGATACTACTGGGAACTATAAAAAAAAATGAGACGAGGCACACCTGAGACAAATCCAGCCAGGAGAATCGGAATTATTAAGATTGCCCTCAGCCAAGCGAAGACATTAACCAGTCGATCCACACCAAAGAATTCCTTCGTCATAACGTCACAGAGTGTGTATGAAGCGGATAAGGCAGTACCAAATATGAAGGAGGTAATGGCGTAGCTTGCAACGTTATGCAACCAATGGTCGACGACAAACGTCAGCGACATGCCTAGGCAACTTATTATGTACGCAACGGTTGATCTGACGTGACCTCTGTCGAGGAGCGGTACCCAGAGGAAGGCTCCAAGGAGATAGCCCAGAGCTGTAGCTGTGCAAAGCGACGCAGCCACCTCGGGAGAGAATCCCTTGGCTTGAAGATGGGGAACAAAATACACCACCCAGGAGGTATACGCAAAACTTGGTCCCACTCGACAGCACAGTGTGATTAAAAAGTTGAACTCTAGCATAATGCCTACACCTGTGTTTTTGCAAAGATCGACGAAGAAAGCCTGAAGTGAGAAGGTACGCCCTTTGCCGGGCTGTTCGTCCACCTCTCTATCAGACACAGATTCGTAGTCTTTCTTGCTATCCTTGATTAAAGCTGCACAGGGTATGGAGTGGCAGCAGATTGCTGCTATGAGTAGCATTGTTCCTCTCCAGCCGTAGGTGTCCAGGAACAATTGTGCCAGTGGAGCAAAAGTGACGAAAGCTACGGCTGCACCAGAGTGGGATGTACCAAAGGCTAGAGTATAGTGCTTAGTGAAGTGACGTGCAGGTAAAACTTGGCCTAAAAGGCACACGATTCCAGTAGAAGGTCCTGCAAATAGTAAAAGAAAGGTTTGATAACGTATTTTCTTTGGAAAAGTGCTGAATAAATAGTTCTCACAAAACCGACAATTTTGTTTGTAATAATTATATGATTAACTTTCTAAAACGATAGTGGTTGAAATAATTGTGTATGAGACTTTCTGGCTTCGATAAACAGACACAAAATGTATGCAACGTTTTCTTTTCACGGACACCCATGTTTATGAATTACCTGATATGATGCCCAAAGATAAAGCGATATGTATGGGACTTGTTGCTCTAGAAACAAGCACCAACCCCAATCCGACCGCCGAGCTGCCAACAAGTAACAGCTTTCGAGTGCCGAATTTTGATTCCAGGGCTCTCACACTCAGACCTAAACGAAACGAAAGATAAGACCAAATAACAAAAGTTCACATTGTGTATTTGAATTTCGGCGGAGAATTAACGCAAACAGAACTGCAAGGTTTCAGTATTCATTGCTTCCCGAAATGAAAACCTACGACCCAGATTTACGCTTAGGCAACAGAATCGGATTCGGGGTACACGTCAATGCATTGTGATCTAATTGCTTCATGCTCTGAGTGGATATAATAGTTTCTTTCACCGATGTTATAATTTAAACAGGTTTACTTGTTTTGCTTCTTCCAAAGCAATTGCCCGCGCAACAATTGCACGAAGCCCGGTGACATGAACGTCTCTACAGATCCGCAGCATATTCACCAGTTCCATGAAATTCAACGTTTTGTGTGCTCTCACGGTCTGCCTACCTACTAACACGTTGCTCCCTGTGTAAATGGACGTCACAAGACCGATGACCCATGTGTGGGTGGTGAACTGATCTCGAAGAGTTGGCAGTAGAACCCCCATTGACTTTACCACTCCAGTAGTGAGCATATTACTCGTAAAGGCGAGTAGAAGAATACAGAGGCCCTGCCGATTAAAGTCCGTCTGGCCCACGTCCATTTTGTTTCCACTGATCGTGAGTTACTACCCTCAGCGAAAACACAGTCCTGCAATATCACACGGTAGTTGCTTGCTTTCAGGAACTATTATAGGCCCATTCGGCTGTACTTTGTCCGGGGAATGTCTTTATCGACGCTGTATATGATAAGCTGCGTAGTTTTGCCTGGAAAGTCCGATGAAGGGACACCATTAGGTTATTGTGTGCACAGTATTTCCAACAGTGTTTGTGTCGGCGGGCGGCGGGGGAGGGGGGAGGGGGGGGGGTAAAACCTGTCAAGCGTAAATTTTGACCCGGTCTTTACTGCATTGCGTAGATATGGTACTCAACACCATGCAGTGGCCTCGGGTTTGAATTGTTCGTTCCAGTGTGTGGGTGTGGGGGGGAATAGAGAACTGTCAAGGAGACGAAATCGCCGAGGTCCCTGGCGATGAAATCGCAACCATGTCATGAAATCGCAAATCTGTGGTGTGTGCAAGTGACCCTTGCGAAACAAATCGCCAGGGACCTTGGTTTTTGATCTCCAAGGTCCAGACCTCCTACAAAATTTCGCACCCTTGTCAAAATCGCCGTGATCGTGTGTGTGAAACGTGAACAGTGTTCGTAACCACGGACCCTGGTTTTGGCAGGGACACTGGGCATGCGCACTGCGCGTGTTTATGTTTGGAACCAGTGTTATAGCTGCGCTGGTCGGCGGGCGGACGGGGCCGACCACCACGGGTAATCTCCGTCAACCACTCCTTGTGAAAAACAATGCTTCTGACCGGCACTGTGTTCACCCCATTATTATCCCAATCTATATCATGGTTTCGGTAGTAAAATAAATTGTACTTTTTTGTAGCGTAACCGTCTCGCTAATAGTTCTGGAAGTTCCGATCAGGCTTGAGTAGCGCAGCGTGAGCGTAGTCGGAACTCGTATGCAGCCAGGCCATGCGGTCGCTGCACGTGCACTGTGCAGTTTACAGTGTGTGCAAAGACGTGTTGTGTCATGTCACATGTGCCGCGCGTAGGCTGGTTTCGGCCCTACTGCTCCTGTAGTGTAACTATGGCTTTACCTAGAGGCGGAAACCACACCTAGACTTGCCAACCTCGCTAACGTCGCGAAGGGAAATCGGTCATAACTAAAAAAAATAGTAATACGCTACTCATCGTTTGTCTACGCGAATGTTGTTTCCGCGTAGTTTAATATTATTCCCTTCGTTATTATTGTGGTATGAATAATGGTATGAATAGAAAGAAGGGGAATACAGGCTTCAATTTGAGGGTAAAATTGACAAATTTTGACGGCGTTTTAATTGACTCTTTTTTTTTCTCCGTCATTTTGGCTCAATCTACCGCGGCCGCACGGAGCGATTTTGCAATTTTCAACTTCGATATCTCAAGAAATGAATGAAAAATTCCTTCTCAAATTTTCTAGAATTCTAGAAAATACAACAATAAAACATCGCTAGTATAACTGTAATAAACAAAACAACTCAACTGTAAGGGCTGGCTAATCATTGCACACGTACTGAGTGCACGTAAAGTTCCGAAACGGGGGACGTTGGTGTTTTGGTGACAGCGTTGTGTGTGTAAGCTCGCTTCGTGATCGCTAACGACCTAGGTGACAGACAACTGGCGCCTGTAACCAAGGACCCTGGTTTTTCGGTTGTGTGTGAAATGGGCTTAACTGAATGAGGGATTGCATATGGTACTCAACACCGATGGTCTAGGGTTTCCATTGTTTGTTCCAATGTGTGTGGGGGTGTAGAAAACTGCATTGCATTACATATAACTCTGGGTTCCAATGTGTGGGTGTGTGTGTGTGGGGGGGGGTTGTATGTACGTGTATGCATGTAGGGAGTGAAGGGGGGGGGGTAGAGAACTGTCAAGCGTTAAGTTTGACCCGGAGATTTTTGACTGCAACTGAGTGGGGGATTTTACCGCCTATCTGGTACCAACTCCAGAGGACTCGACTTCTAAAAGAACTGTATTTTTTTCCCTTCATTTGTTCGACTTCAATTGGAAGAGGTACAGCCACTTTATGGATCCCGAGCTGCTGTGGCAAGGTTTAGTACAACAATTGTTGCTTTGCAACTGAATGAAAGAGGGGGGATCGGTGGCGTGATCGTAAATGTTTACAAAACTGTTACACAATTTGTTTCTCTGTGTGCATTGCCCGAACGTACCGTACCTGTGATCATTTCAAGCCCATACGTTACATTACAGAATGGCTCGTGCAATGTCCCAAGCAGAAACTGCCATGTGGGTATCTTGTACGACTTAAACACAACTTTTATCTTCAGATTAAGTACTCGCACCGTTTAGCGCTGTGGTCCTGATTGACGTCTTTCTCATCTGCGCAACTTAACCCCTATCTGTTTCCTTTTTTATGTATATATATATACCACTTGCTTACAGAGGAATGTTAGTACATAACATTTATCTGTTACTCAAAACCAGGTCTCGGGTTAAAACTGCACAGATGATATGTGACCCGGCACAACGACATGAGGAATATCCCACCAAAACACTTTTTGAGTAAACAACGCCTGAAGTTAAAGTATCTTCACAATTCGATTACAAATCAATTTTCTTTTCTTTTTATTTTCGGAAATTTTGAATATTAGAGGATATTATATTTTGATATCATTTGTAAGCTAATGGTATACTATTTCACATCATTCGAAAATCTCAAAATCTCAAAAGTGGGGTTATTCCTCATTATGCTGTGTCGGGTCACATATGTGACTTTTTCCTTCATTTATTCGATTTCAATTGTCTGAGTTGCCTCCACTTTGTTTGACCCCCGCGATGCTGTGGCATCGTGGTAATTGTCTACTACTGCTAAAGCCCATCGCTCCCAGTGGAGCATAGGCCATCAACGACCCCTCGCCATCGCACTCTGTTCTGGGCTGCTCTTGTTATTCCCGTCTAGTTGGTACCCTGCTGCTTCAGCTCTGCCTCAGTGTCTTGCCTCCAGCAGTTGCGAGGCCGGCCTCTCTTTCTCTTTCCCTGCGGGTTCCAGTTCAGGGCTTGGCGTGTGGTGCTGGATGCCGGTTTCCAGAGGGTGTGTCTGATCCAGCCCCACTTCCTCCGCAGTATCTGCTTGGCCA
This sequence comes from Luidia sarsii, assembly GCA_949987565.1. Lineage (NCBI taxonomy): Eukaryota > Metazoa > Echinodermata > Asteroidea > Paxillosida > Luidiidae > Luidia > Luidia sarsii. The sequence continues at coordinate 594,006 of OX465121.1, forward strand.
CTGGCTCCTGTCCCGCTCGCTCCCACGGGTCTTCATTTCCGGATCTTCTCCGGCCATCGGATGTTGTAGATGCGCCTCAGACAGGTGTTGAAAAATGTCTGGATCTTCTGCTGCATCGTCTTTGTCGTCCGCCATGCCTCGTATCCATAGAGAAGGGTGGACTTCACATTGGAGTTGAAGATGCGGAGTTTGGTTCTCACGCTGATCTCTCTTGATGCCCAGATGCACTTGAGGGTGACAAGAATTGGCAATTGTCTAGTACGACAATAATTGGGTTTTTTTGCAACTGAACGAAAGCGGGGGATTGGTGGCGTAATCCCTGGAGATATACGACAGTTAACCATATAAAATTAAGTACTGAGGTGCTCACTCCACGAAAATACAGGGGGGACCTCGAAGGCCCCCATTGATCTAAAAATTGAAGAGTCCGATGAACCTGACAATTTGCGTGCAGATAGATTCGTATGTGCTGAATCAGATTACATGAATCAAATGCGCATTTTTCGAGAATAAAATTGCTAATTTACTATCATGGTGAATATCTCATGTTATGAATTGTTGGGATATTTTTATAATTTCAACATAAAGTGTATACAAACATGAGGAAACTGTTTCAAAATTAGGACAATTTTTTCCCAGATTAAACATTATTTAATCTGAGGCCACCAGTGCAGAAAGGGTTTTGTAGAATGATTCTGGCTGGTGCCCCCACCCCGCCAAAGACTAGTTGAGTATTCGGTAAGACCGCCATGTCAGGGGTGGATACAGCAGATGATAAGAGGGTTGGTACACAAAATGAGAGGTATCGGGTTCAAGTCACGTTCTGGTCACGTTTTTCTTTGCCATTTTTCAAATGCATTCAAAATTAATTGTTTGACTACTAAAGGAAAGTATGGGACTGTTTGTGGTGTTCGTCTGACGGATCATAACCGGGAGGTTCACAACTTAAGCCCCCAAACAAAAGCCCAGCCATGCGCTATGGGAGTGTAAAGCAATAAGATTCCAAGGACCGAACGATGTGTTTTTGGCAGCTAAATATATACCCCCCCAAAAAAAACAAAAAGAGGTGTTGTGACGTAAAGGAATGTAATTGAATGACTGAAATAAAGCATGACGTTGGTAACTTTGCAAAATTGCAGTACAGTGTTCTCTAGAGGGTCCATATGATCACGTGTATACTCTGCCGTCTGATCGGTGCAGTACAAACTGACTGACTCGGTACTCGGTGCGTGTGACTCCGGCAAAGCAACACTGTCAGCATGGAAGCCGGCAAGGCGGAGAGAGGCGGCGGCCAGGTAACTATACCCACAGTCCATTTTGCTCTCGATTCCAGTCACTTCTTTCAGGGAGTGGAGTCCATTTTTCCGTCAACGTCCCCCTTCAGGAGGGTATATTGAGCGTGTAACTGTGTGTCATTCCACGATACGTTCCTGGCAACCATTTCTACATGCAATTGACAGTCCCATGCATCAGCAGAGAATCGCGCGTGCTGTCATTATCTGCTAAATAACGTCAGCATATTCAACCGTGTGGAGTTATCAGACTGATGTCCGTTATGTTCACTACCAATCCATACCGGTATTTCATTATGAGAAATGCTCCCTAAATCTTAAAGGTTTTATAAAAAACGACCGGGAACTTTTGAGAGGGAAAAAGAAAAACTGTAAATGAAAATTTGACCAGATCGAGACTTGAATCCGAGACCTCTGATTTTGCGTCGGTGCGTACATGTAGGATTGCTAGTTCGCAAAACCCGACGTCTCATGTTCAAGTCCCGGTCCAGTCAAAAAATCTGCGCCATTTGTCCAACTTCATAAAAATATTGCATATTTAGGATTATTTACATTTTAATGTAAAGAGCTAATAGGTTTTAATAATATATGCATTATGATATTGACGGTCCGCTTCGTTCTGTTTGAATTTGTTTGGTTGTTTACATGTATATTTTGGTAAAATTCACGACAGTGTTCTTGTGCAGACCGGCCATCGACGAGGGGTATCTTGTAGCAGCGTGTGCACTTAACTTTATCTGCACTGGGGTCTCGTAGACCATCCCTATCTGATGTTACAGCATCGCAACTGCCAGCAAATTTTGGTTTCTCGCTTCATGACATTCTCCCCAGTTGTCTCTCTCACATTTCGATACCTTATGTGCTAATGTCGGACATACCTATCTGTGTTACATGTCGATTAGCATGTGCAGGTCATTACAATTACAACGGTTTATATGTGTACAATTTGAATCTGCCATAGAGTGGCTTGCATTTCTTTATGAATCATGCTCAGGAATTGATGTTGCACTCATTACATGCTGCTGTATTGTTCTCAGAGAATCTAATTTGAGTTTTGGGGGAAATATAAACAAAACAATACAATAAACAAGCGATAGAAATGTGAACATAAAAAACAGGCTTTTTGTTGTGACGGAAAAGTTGAGCTTTAGCTGTACACATGAATTTAAATTTAAACGGAATAATTTCTCATCTGCGAAACCTTATTCTAATTTTGACACAGTTTCCTCGTGTTGGTAATTTTTTTACTTTGAAATTTTACACATATCGCAAAAATACACAAAACATTCATTTGAATATTCGGTTTATTTCTGTAGTACACGTAGACTGTAAGAACATTGACGTCAACCAAAGATTTGAATCCAATTTTGTTTACATCAACTTGAAAATACCAGATTTATGAAACTACACATGTGTATAGCTATTGCTGAAAGCTACAGTAAGATGCTCGATGTTTAAAAAAGCTAAATGTTTGAATAAGATTAATTTACTCAAAATTTACTCGGCCTGACATTTCGATCCTTTCTCAAAGGCAGAGTGACAAGGACAAAGCAGATACATCTTGTACCTGTCTTGTCCTTTGTTTTGTCTTTGAGAAAGGTCCTGCTAGGATCGAAACGTCAGGCCCACTACATTTTTAGATTTGCATTTTGGTATTTTTGGTCAGTAAGCAGTTTGCAACATTTTAATTAATTTACATCAAATTATTGTTCTCCGAGGCGGCGTGAACTCTTGTTGGCATGTGGATTTACTTGTCTAAAACTGAGAAATTATCAACTGAATAAAATTAGATTGCTCCCACTGAGAATCCACATTGGTCCTTATAATGTCAATTTCAAATGCATGCTGCATATGAACACAATTAGTCGAAACTTATCACGCAAAGAAAACAAAAATTATTTTGTCTACGGAAGCGACATCCTTCTTGAAGACATGAAGATATTTCATTTTGTCAAGTTCATGCCATTTATAATCCACGGCACATTTATCTACGTCATTCTTATCAGCCTATTATCCTGACGAGTCGAATTCTAAAGAATGGAAGAACTCTTTACATTATACTGTCAGTATAATTGGTAAGATAATCTCTATATAATCTCTACATCATGTAGACAGATTAGCAAGAATTATGGCTACACGTCGACACACAAGGTAGTTTTCCCTCCTTGTCAAGTCATTTAGCAAAATGGCAATTGTTTGGTTTAAATTAATTAGTTTGTAGTCTGAGAAGACTTGCAGTGTGAGAAACTATGGAAGTGGATCATGCCTGAAAGCCCGTGTACATGTATACAGTTGGAGATTCGTTTCAAAGATGCAACCTGTGCGTGTATACTTGCAATAACTGCAATTGATATACCGGACGGTGGCCATAATAGGTAAACGTGTACAATTACTCCTGGTGGTGTATTTTTGTATCCTGCAGGTACAGTCGCAAGATGGGGGGAAGGACGGAAGGAATCTGTGCATCTGTGTGACCCTCATGTTCCTTGGCTTTCTTCTGTTGATCGGCTTTGGCTTTCTATTTCCCAGGTAGTTTTGGTGAATTTATCTTTAGTGTCACTTACTGCTCTGAAGAAAACAAAATAATACTTTCCAAATGATGGCGAATTTCTATATCCAACATACGGTTGGTATCTACCACAATAGTATTTGAACCATGCTATTATACAGCTGACCTTTATAAAACAGTTTAACAACAGATACTTGTAATGTTAGTCAGTAATACACTTTCTGATTGACATCGTCTGATTGAAAAGTGGAATCAGAGGTGTATTGAATTCTGTCTGCTGATCGAAGGATAAGTCGGTTTCCTTGGAGCCTTGGGAAAGATTTTGCTCTAGCACGCTTCTGGCAGGAATTCCAACGTCTTGAATTCTTCTTCAGTGGGTTTTCATCTTTTGTCTAAGAATGGCATTTTTAGCTTATTTTTGTTTCGCCACGTTAGACGGTTTGGCACAATCTCTCGTTTACAGTTTTACTAAGTATAGCAAAGAAAGCGTGGGAAAGATTCGCACCGCGGTCATGTCCCACCAGCGCTAATGACGCTCTACACAAACACAAGAGCCCAAGGACTCGGGTAACAAAGGAATCGCAGCTAGCGCACGAACTACCCCCCCCCCCACTTCAGGAAAACCAACTTCGATGGAATCCGATAGTCCTTTTCAGAATCGCAGTGGCTGTTGTTACGGCAGTCGTCCGTGTGGTTCCCTGACTTCACAGTATTTGTCAGGATGTTTAGCTCTTGGAACCAGACTATCAGCCAATAGACTGGTTCAACCAGCCTGCAATGCTGACGAAATACAATCAAGTCAGGGAACCACAAGGACGACTGTCGTAACAACAGCCACTGCGTTTCAGAATACCATATGAGCCGGGACGCGAGTATTTTTTCCGTACCACTACGCGTCAAGTTGGCCCCTTAATTGCAATTGTGCGACTTGAATGAAGACCAACGCGATTTCCGCGGCTCGTTGCCAACTCGCCCACTAGTCTACTTGCCCCTTGCCAACTCGCCCACTAGTCTACTTGACCCTAGCCAACTCGCCCACTAGTCTACTTGCCCCTTGCCAACTCACCCACTAGTCTACTTGACCCTTGCCAACTCGCCCACTAGTCTACTTGCCCCTAGCCAACTCGCCCACTAGTCTACTTGCCCCTAGCCAACTCGCCCACTAGTCTACTTGCCCCTAGCCAATTCGCCCACTAGTCTACTTGACCCTAGCCAACTCACTCACTAGTCTACTTGTCCCTAGCCAACTCACCCACTTGTCTACTTGACCCTAGCCAACTCACCCACTAGTCTACTTGCCCCTAGCCAACTCACCCACTTGTCTACTTGACCCTAGCCAACTCACCCACTAGTCTACTTGCCCCTTGCCAACTCGCCCAATAGTCTACTTGCCCCTTGCCAACTCACCCACTAGTCTACTTGCCCCTAGCCAACTCACCCACTAGTCTACTTGTCCCTAGCCAACTCACTCACTAGTCTACTTGCCCCTTGCCAACTCACCCACTAGTCTACTTGCCCCTAGCCAACTCGCCCACTAGTCTACTTGCCCCTAGCCAACTCACCGACTAGTCTACTTGCCCCTTGCCAACTCGCCCACTAGTCTACTTGCCCGTTGCCAACGAGCCGCGGAAATCGCGTTGGTCTTCATTCAAGTCGCACAATTGCAATTATGTGGCCAAAAATCGCAGCCGGGACGTGCGGCAGGTATATTGATTCCCCTTATGTGTTATTTTTGGGTTCTTTTATTGGCAGCACGATCTGGCAAGAATTTCAACACAACATTGTATGCTAACATCGTCTTGAAAATATTCTTCAGTTGGTTTTCCTCTTTTTTTGTATGCACGGGAGTGTTCGCTTCAGAGTTGTCCATACGTTAGGATGTTTGGTCAAAGCTCTCCTAGTGCACAGTTTTACCAAGTATAGCTTAGCGTGTAAAAAAAACGCTCTCTACGAACTCAGAACGACGAGGACTTGGGTAACAATATAGAATCGCAGCTCACGCACGAACCCCCGAATTCAAACCAAATTCCGCACTTAGAAAAACTAGCTTCGATGTAAACAGATTGTCCTTTCACTATGAACATCTAAACCGTGAAAATGGGCTGAAAATGTCATTTAGCCGTGAAAAGAAAATTCACCGTGTTTTCACCCCTATTTCATGGCACACAGTTAGTCAAGTCATTTTCATGGTGTTTTCACCAGTGGTCTCCAAGGCCACATTCCTGGTGGTAAATGGCTAGAGGCAATTTAGAAGTATCTGGGAGTGACAGTTACAAGGATACCATACAGTACCTCTATGGGGGCTGGTGCCATGGTCCCTACTGGTAATTGAATTAGCCATCCCTCAAGGCTGGAGCTTGCCACCCCAGATATTCACGCTTTTATCAGGTCAGAGAAGCAATTATTTTCACGGTAAATTCACTGTAAAATGCACCGTGAAATCACAGTGACTTTTTAGTTTCACGGCGAAATGACATTTTTACCCTTTTTTCACGGTTTAGATGTTCATAGTGTTTTCAGTATACTCCATGAGCCGTCACGTACGTGCGGCAGGGGTACAGGTTTAGGTATTGAATCCCCTCCAAGCGTTAAGTGTTATTGTTCCTTTTTTTTTTAGTGAGAGCATTCTAATTTCCCGTTTTTTTTCTCTTTCCAAAGGTTTGTCTCCCGTGAAACTAAAACATCCGGCCTTGAACGAAACAGGTGAATTCGAAGATTTTTGTTTACCCAACTTTGTTTGAACCCTGCGCTAGCCAGCCCTGCCGACTTTGGTGGCAGAGATCATGTGATTTGATCACCTGACCTGATTCCAGCATATCCTAATTTGGGTCCGGCCACTAGGTTTAGAGGGGAGATACACCTTTGGGTCCCTCTAAATGTGTTGCTACTGGCGGGAAAACATCCACTTCCATATGTTTGTGTACACATTCTGCACCCATATGTTTGTGCACAATAGACTATACATGTATTGAGAAAAAAATGAAGCGGTCCATTGCGGTGTTCCGGTGTCACGATCTCAGATGGGCGGCCGCGCTAAGATGCGACAATGATAATGAAACACGAAGAACCAATAATTGCATGCAGCAATATTAATGAGCTAATTGTGCAACAGAATTCCTAAAAAGAAATACCCTATGCACCTTGGATGCTATGTTTTTATGTAGTGTAAGTCAAAACGTCAAACTATTCCATGGCCCTGAAAAATGCTCATTTTCAGACAAAAAACGGCACCTCAATTTTTACAAAAATTGGTGTCAAAATGTGTCTGAGAAGATAAAATCATAAAGCCCCAAAACGCAGAAAAAAAAATCACCGAGACGCTATACACCATAAAAACTGAATCCGCCCCGGCCTGGCGAGTTTCATAGAGTGCGCTCGAGCGTTTACGAGACACCCAACAGCGCTCATATCCCCTCGTATCCCCTCGTACTCGATCGCTCGTTCATGGGTACTTAGTTGTAAGCATAACTGTATGTCTCTTCTAGTATTCTACAAACCATTAGATGGTTGCGCTTAAAAACTAAAAAGACAGGGCTACTCAACTGATGTACCCCAAACAATATTCATTCATCTATTAGGGGTTATATTATAAGTATTGTTTTAACGTTATTCTTAAGTTATTCTTAACCTGTATTAACCAATGACTCTTTGCATGCATAAAACAATGGCTATTCATAATGTATGAGGAAAGGGGTATTCACAAGTAGCTGACACTACGTAAACATTTCGGTTTTGAGAAACATGTTTATATCTACATCTAGACAGTCTTAGAGATTTGTCGATCGCTGAGTTAAGATGTTGCAAAGTTCTGATACTAATCTACGAATTTTATTTGCAGAAACATTAAACTGTACTGTGTCGACGGTACCGATGACTGTGGACACTCTGTGTGCATCAACAAGAGTTGGGTTTGTGATTACCAAGATGACTGTGTGGACGCCAGCGATGAACTCAATTGCGGTAAAAGAACATTCTCCTATATATCCATGTGTCATTACAATTTTAATGGGCCCCATTGCAACACATGCACTCTAACCATGGCAAGGAACGCTCGTGCTGATCTAGCCCGTTGACCAACAAGATGATGTCTCAATGCAACTGATAAATCAATCAAAAGAAGACTCATCTCTAATATCAACACAACACACATGAGGATAGACAAGGCGTACATGAATAGATGATACATAACACAGAACACATTCAAGCAATCGGCAAAGAGTAAGGCATATAGCAAAATCTAAATTTAGATGGCGATATGGTACAACTATAGCAAAATTAAAGTCGGTAATACCTCTCAACTTTGGATCAGGGATATGATTTGAATAAGTTGATTTTAACTGGAGTTTTCACATAGCGTTATTGACAGAATAATTATTTTATTGATTCTTGATGTTTTATGACTCCAGGATGCGTGTTGACCTCCTGTCAAAATGGCGGCAACTGCCATGCAGGGGACGACTATGGCTTTGACTGTGAGTGCCCGGATGTGGCCGATGGCACCTACTGCGAGAGAGGTAACGACGTCTTCGTTGACCAGACTTCATTTCAAGAGAAAGGGACCAACTGTATGCTTAGTTATGGCAATGAAAATACAATGCATTGGTTAAACATCCCTTCGACTGAAAGTTCTCTGCATAATCTGGAATCCACTGTAGGTTCTTCTGAGTATGATGAATAACCAACAAACAAACGACGAATGGACGGACGTGCAGACCACCGAACGGACGGACCGACTGACCGAACAACCGACGGACAAACAAACGAGCAAATACGCTAACAACATATGAAGCCAAGTTTATAGGGAATTCTAAAAGGCTTCCTTGTACTAGTCAAAATAGCTGGTTGGTTCTCATTGGTTTTCATTGTGTACATTTCTCTAAAGATTCGAGCACATAGGATTATATGAAATCGCATGTATTTTGTTAACATTTATCCTGCCTCCCACCATGCCTGCCTACCTCCCTCTATGCCTGTCTGCCTGCCTACCTGCCTCCATGCCTGCCTACCTGCCTACCTACCTCTATGCCTGCCTACCTGCCTACCTGCCTCTATGCCTGCCTACCTGCCTACCTGCCTCTATGCCTGTCTGCCTGCCTACCTGCCTCTATGCCTGCCTACCTGCCTACCTGCCTCTATGCCTGTCTGCCTGCCTACCTGCCTCTATGCCTGTCTGCCTGCCTACCTGCCTCTATGCCTGCCTCTATGCCTGCCTACCTGCCTACCTCCCTCTATGCCTGTCTGCCTGCCTACCTGCCTCCATGCCTGCCTACCTGCCTACCTGCCTCTATGCCTGCCTACCTGCCTACCTGCCTCTATGCCTGTCTGCCTGCCTACCTGCCTCTATGCCTGCCTCTATGTCTCCCTGCATCCATGCATCCCTGCCTCCCTGCCTTCATGTCTCCCTGCCTTCCTGCCTCCATGCCTGCGTCTATGCCTGCCTACTACCTGAGCTGCCAGCCTCCCTCTCTGACTGTCTGCCATCCTGCTTCCCCCGTCTTCCAAAAAGCATTCCGCTCTTCCCGAAGCCCTTCCCCTCTCACTCCGAATACCCTTTCCCTCTCTCTCTCTCTTCCTACCTCCCTACCCCCCAAATATCTCACTCCATCTGTCCGTCCGGTAAACCCAAACCATCTTTCCTTCATCCTTCCTTCCGTCCCTCCCTCCATCTTAATCGACGATACAGTGGCAGAACGTTTATCGCTGGGAGCGGGCGAATCCACCCTGATCGTCTCCCCGTGCCACCCGGCCAGCTACCCCGGCGGCCTGAACCTCGCCTGGGTGGTGCAGACGGCCGAGGCGCACAAGCTTCGGCTGGTCTTCGGCAGCTTCGCCACCGTGGGCGGTCTGGACGTGCTGGAGATAGGCGAGGGTGGGTCGTACACCAATGCCTCCGGGCGATTCTTCTCCTGGAGCGGATCCCGGGGACCTCCCGCTCTGCTGACCGACTCCAGCGAGGCCTGGCTCACCTTCACCTCCATGTCCTGGTTCGGAGAGAACGGATTTCAGATCAATGTCACCAGCGTGCCGAATTCAGGTGGGTTCCGATCGTGTAGATCGTCTCTACAGTGTATTAATATTCAGCCACGGGTTGGAACAGTGATCACAGCATCAACTGGTAAATAGAAAGCTGTTGCTTAAACCATGGAGGAATGCTTAAACTGTTGCATTGCTTGCGTTGGTCAGCATGAGTCAGGGATACACCTTTCTGATCATACTTGATGACGTTGAGGGCGCACGACTTTGTTCAACATATTTTTGCCCAATTTTATAGCTGTCAGTTGTTTGCGTCTGAATGAAAACTGGGCATGATTCCTGGACATAAAATTAGTCTCAATGGTAAAAATGGCAATGACAAATGGTCAAGTAGTCTATGTTAGGGAGGAGGCGTCCTAACATAGACTACTTGACCATTTGCATTGCCATTTTTTTTTTAATGGTAACGTTCCCAATCAGCGTTCTTGTTTGTTTAGCTAACAACGTAAAGTTTTCCTTGTCTGTTACAATTCGTTTTCATCGTAATCTAATCTTCAAGGTGGCCGAATGCAGTTGGCAGATGAAGTCATCAAATACTTATCCGTAATATAAGACGACCGAAAAAACCAGGGGAAAGAACATCTTGAGATTGAATACCATTGTACCACGTGCATGAAGCCGCTAGTAAACTTATATCAGGTCACTGAATACAATCAGTAGACAGCTAAGGTGATACGTCACTAAACCTATGTTTATTCACATCGTGTGAATGGATATAATTGGCACACAGGGCTATCAATGACCGACCCTCTGTCTTCCAACAACGAACGTTTGGATGCAATCTGTATACAGGGTCATCAACCACCGACCCCTTCTCACATGAAGTAACTAAATGGAATTGGTTACATATATCCGGCAGTTTGTCGTTTTTAAGACACAGTCCTAGCCTTTCTAAATATGGCAAAGAAAACTTTGACTGGACCGGTACTTAAACGCGTCGAGACCTGTGGATTAACGTACCAGCGTTCTTCCATCAACCCCTTAGATGCTATCTTTGCCGGGGTGGGGTTTCAGTCAGTCAGAAGCAATTCAACCAGTAACTGCCGTGTATCTCCAGGGATCACACCCCCGTTTTCATTCAGATGCAAACAACTAATAAAATTGAATCCTTTCTGTTACAAAATACACTCTTTGTAGAAAACTTGGTTTGCGAAACGCATGAGTTTAACTGTGGACACAGCGTGTGCATCAATCAATTCTGGGAGTGTGATCTTATTGCCGACTGTCACGATCAATCCGACGAAGACAATTGCGGTAAGTAGAATCCAATCATTCCTTCTTGCTGATATCCCTTCAGTATTCATTGAAACAGGTGTTAATACGGAAACTGTATTAACCTCACAAGCACCACACATGTCGACCTGCTTTGAGGCCTGGCTAGATTCACAACTGTTGTCATCTTTCCCCAACAGATGGACGTGAGAACGTGTACGTTGGGGCAGGGAAGGTTGCCGGGGTAACGTACTTACCCTATTCTCCCGAGTTCACCTACGGTTGGAACATGACCTGGGTGCTGCACACAGACCCAGGGTGGATGATCCTGGTGGACTTCATCCTCTACGACGCCCAGAAAGGCTCCCACGTGCTGCTCGCCAAGGACGGCCTGAACGGCACCAGCGAACTCCTGCGCTGGAGTGGCGGGGGCCAGCTACCCGCTACCTTCCTGTTTGCAGAAGACACGCTGCTGCTGCAGTTCACAACGGATGGCATTGACCTTACTGGAGGATTTTCTCTCTACGCTTTTGGAGTTCAGGCAAATGGTAAGCCTCATCCATCCCTACCGTACTTTTGTCCGTCCATCGTCCTGTTCGTTGGTCTGTCTGTCCGTTTTTGGTCTATCTGTCCGTCCGTCTAACCAACACAAACCCAACGAAAACCCACTCATGTATCAATGCATCCATGCCCCAATGCACTCATGCATCCATGTACCAATGTAGCCATGCACCAATGCACCCATGCACCCACCTTTGCATTCGTCTATGCATGCATCCATTCAAGCAGCCATGCAACCATGCACCAATGCACTCATGCATCCATGTACCAATGCAGCCATGCACCAATGCACCCATGCACCCACCTTTGCATTTGTCTATGCAT